>JADRCD010221984.1:20086-46606 GCA_019843815.1 Montemys delectorum | reverse complement strand
GAGAGAGAGAGAGAGAGAGAGAGAGAGAGAGAGAGAGAGATCTGATCACTTGAAAACAAGGTGTTACTTACATTTTCTTACCCCTGTCAAGCTGAATTTTGCCATGGCCCTGCCATCTCCCTGTGCCTGGCATTTTCTGCTGTTCACACTTATGCCCTGACCCACTGTGCTGTCTGCTGTTCACACTTATGCCCTGACCCACTGTGCTGTCTGCTGTTCACACGTATGCCCTGACCCACTGTGCTGCCTGCATGCCTTGTTTGTGCACCTTTTCTGCAGCCTGCCTCTTGCTCCTTCTTAATTAGCGTCCGGTCTGTCCTTTGCTCTCTCCCACAAAGCCCTCCACAGCTTCCTGCATTTACAGCCTCTCCCCAACAAACATCTTCCTGGCCTTTCCTCAGGACTTCAGCCTTCCCTCCTGTTTCCCTTTGGTCTCTCCTACCTTGCCTCCTCTTCCCACATGTGCCTGAGAGCCCCCATAGCTACCTTTGACTTCTGTCCCTGTCATTATTTTTCCCAACTCTTGCATTCCCTCTGTTCTCTCCTGCAATGGTCACTTCTTGATAGTCAGCAAACGTCATTTCTTTGGCAATGACTTCCGGGGTGAACTCGGTGCAAGCGGAGTTGGACATGTTTGTGTTCTCGGGGTATCTTCTGCAAGACCCTTATCCTGTTAACTGCCGTTGATCTAGTCTGATTTTCATCCCAGATCATAGCAGTGTCTAGATTGTACAAAGGATTAGTTTATCTATTGTACAAATGAACAGGTGTATTGGGAAGTTGAGGTAGGAACTAGAAGCCAGACATCCATTGTTTTCCTGTTAAAGGTCTGGATGTGCCTTCCTTCTATCTGTAATTATCCTTTTTTTTTAATCATCAGTTTTACTTATTTCCATGTGTCTTGCCATTCCCATCACACTGTTGCTTCCTCTAGGCAACTGTCTGCATCCATATCAACAGTCTCTCCAAACACCGACCATCACAAGGCTCACATGTTGGCTTACTAAGATGTATTAATACGGAGAAGTTGTATGCTGCCTTTAAACCACTTTGTTCAAAATAAGCTGTTTATATTAGTAAACTAAACTGAACTTAATCTTTTGTTGCAGACATCCCTGGATATCTATTGACTTGCATGAAAATTTGCTAGATTGTAAAATGTATAAAACAAGGCTGATGCTAGTCTTACCTAATATTGCTTCTAGCAAGAAGATGGATAAGGATAGGCACGAACCCGGGCATGCGGAGGGATAAGCACAGCCTTTATTCTGCCTTTAGGAAGCAGGTGAGCTCAGCTGCCTAGGAAAGATTCTCACATCACTCTCATTTTTTTTTTTAAGTTTCTTAAAGAGGAAAAATATATTTTCTCTGAAATTGTTTAAGCAACCATAAGGTATGTGGCATCAGAAGGACAGAGACAGGGCCTTCCCTCAGTCATTCAGTGGATAAAGTTCTGTCCAATTTTGTCCAGTGCTAGACTTAAAATGATGATGATGATGATGATGATGGTGGTGATGATGATGGCGACAATGACGATGGCGATGATGATGATGACAATGACGACGACGACGAAGACGATGACGACGACACGACGATGATAATGGCCTCTAACACAGTGTCTAGGTTTCCCAGATCCCTAGCCCAGGCTGACAGACATAGTACTTTTCCCATGAACACACTTTTAACTATGTGGCATCTGGTGCCTCTCAATGGGAATATGTTCCTGTATGGGAGAGTGGTCCTCCTGTGGTGACTGAATGGGCACTGTATGTCAGATCAATTATGTACGAAACTCATCTTCTCTAAGGTTCCCTCACATTTTTTTTTAATCTCCTGAGAATTCACCTTGTACTCAACCTTCTGTCTCTAGGAGTCAGGCCTGCAGACAGTGGCCTGCCCCTAGCTGTTTCCCTCTGGAGAGTATGGCCACATGGACACCTCCCTGCTGGGTTTGTGTTACGGGTCTGTTGAGTCTCCTGTTTCCAGACTGGACATTTAAAATGGTAGTAGTGGGCAGACCTTTCTCCTATATCACTTACGTCCCTGTAGGACACCTAGCTCCTTACCTGCTTTGATACATATGCAATGGGGCCTACTGTGGGTCAGCGCATTCCTAGCCTGCCTCAGTTTGTCTTCCTCTACCCCCCCCCCCCAGGCCACTGCTTCTTTGACCACATAGAGCAGAGTAATGTTCATAAAGTTAGGAAAAAAAAAAAAAAAAACAGGGAATTTTCTGTAGGCGGGGTTTCCTGTGAATGTTTACGAGGTTGCAGCATAGCTTCCTAGAAACCATTATTGGTAAACCATCATAAAATCCTCTCTTAGGGCTCTGTGGGGATGATGCATGGCATTCTGTTACTGGGGTCAAGTTCTCATGGTCTCACTGGCAGAGCCAGAGTATAATGAGAGCAGCTGGCAGGGGTGCCATCTGGGGTACCCAGGAAGCATAGCTCTTGTTCATTTGCAAAAGTGCAAGGTGATAAGAGGCCAGTCTGCTCTCAAAACACATTCAGGAGCTGGCATTTCCTTCCCTCTCCCCGTCACAGCCGAGGCAGCCAGCAGTGTTGTAGCAGCCTGACGTCTCTGTGGCCATTCCCCTCAACCGTAAACCTTCTCTTGTCCCACTGAACAGCAGCCATAGCTACATTTAAAAAATACAACTCATAGAAAATGCTTAAAGCTCCTAGAGATCCTGGCTTGTCTGGCCTCAGTGGGAGAGGATGAGCTTAGTCCTGCTGCAGCTTGATGTGCCAGGGTGGGTTGATACCCATGAGAGCCTTCCCTTTCTCCATGGAGCAATGTGAGGGTGGGTCTTGGAGAAGAGGAGGGGGCAGCAATCAGGATGTAAAGTGAATATACATATATATATATATATATATATATATGTATATTCACTTCTTGCTCAGCCCTTCTTGCTCAGCATTGTGTCTTTCTGGCTTAGAAATGTTTGAGTTAAAGCAGGGATTTGGTAGTTATACACTAAGAACTTAGTTCTTCTAAGAAGGGGAGGCAGAAGTAGGTGAGTGAGTGGAAGAATGCCCTCATAGAATCAGGGGGAGGGGGATAGGATAGGGGGATTCCCAGAGGGGAGGAAACTGGGTGAGGGGATAACACCTGAAATGTAAATAAATTAAAAAAATAAATTAAAAATAAAAGAATTAGAAGGGTTGGGAACAGTTTCTCTCTCTCTCTTTCTTTGTGTGTGTGTGTGTGTGTGTGTGTGTGTGTGTGTGTGTTTGTGAGTGCATGTGAATGTGTTAATGACACCATGGCCACGTTTTCCTTAAGAAGAAGTTGTAGTTGTAGTTGTGTAGTTGACTTTAGAATCCTGAATCTGAAGATAATATGCTCAAGGTCCCACTTTGCCACCCGCAAGGTGAGCAAGCCTTGGATATGCCCAACCTCTAAGTCAGCTCTACAATGGGTACAATGACAGGGGGCTCAGCTCCAAAGCTGGGCGAGAAAACCTAGTGACATGATATATGGTTGGCACAGGCACCCAGCAATTGCTTAAGAAAACCAACGCTGCCAGTCTATGCAGGGGAGAGTGGGTTCATACTGAAGCCTTCAGAGGAAAAAGAATACATACTCAAAAATCCTACTTCTAAGAGAAACATCTTTAAAATCCAGGTCTGGTGCCAGTTGGTTAAGAGTCCTCATGAGAAGCCCCCTTCATTGAGACACAGAGACAATTCTACTCCCCTTGTCAGTTTGAGCTGAAGATGAGAAGGAGTCCCTAGAGAGAGGCCAAGTAGGCACAGCGACTGGCCTCAGCACACTCAGCTGTCTAGTTCCTAGTCTCAGCAAGCATGCTCAGCTGTCTGGCTTGGTCCCTGACTTCCAGGATGGGTGGCGAGGCTTAACGAGCGGGAAGGAAGAGGTCAAGGAAACAATCTGGCCGTCGGTAAAAATTCACTTCTAAGGCTTTGGTAGGCACAGGCCCAGAGCTGTGTCTTTTAACTTTTTCTTTGTCACTTTCCCGTTTGGTTGGCCAGCTCCAGGCTGAGGCCACTCCATGGCCCCTTGCTGGTGGGTCAGGGTGCTTTATCTCACCTCTAATGGAAAGCATTCTCGTCTAGTAAATCTTTCCTTTGCTCTTATTCAAACACTGACACTGGTTATTGAGGTCTGTTCTAAGCTAGGTGAGAATCAATAAGGTGATCCACTTAATCACTTCAGCAATCAACAAGCTATTTTCTTAGTTTGCACTCTAGCCAAGGCCCACAGAAATCCAAGGGCTTATCAGGTCCTCATAACCACAGAAACCCACGGAAAGCTCCCCTTCATTTCCCCTCTTCCTGTGCACCTCAGGGAGCCCCAAGTCCTCTGAAAAGCCCTGCTGTCTGCTTGGCCTTAGAGCTGTGCTTGGCAAAATGGTGAATGACCCTAGGTTTCTGGAAAGTTCTTTATGCAAGGAAAGGATAGTTTTTTTTTTTTCATGGCTGTGGGCAGTCAATACTTTATTATAAATGCTCTTGTCTGAACTATTGAGTCTGCACTTTCTATGCACCTGTTTGGGATAGAATTACCCTGACCATGTAAATTTAAGGCTCTGCAACATCAAGATTCAAATTCTAACTAGTGTGGTTTGTTCAAAAGAAGTTATATAACAAGTTAGAAGAATTAAAAGGTCCCCACTACAATGAAATGAAAGATGTGTAATGAGATAGAAGTACTAATTGTTCTAATTTGGTCATTCCATATTCTGTATGCATTGGATTATCTCAGTGTACTCCAGAAATGGGTGCCACTGTTATAGGTCAAAAACACATGTTGTCCAGAGCTCAAGAACAAAAAGCCACTCAGATCTATCTTTGCCAGGAAGCCTTCTGCAGCACCCAGTGGGGCTGGGGTCCTTGTGCTGCATTGAATACAGGCACCATAGTTCTCTTCTTCTTATTTTCCAGCCGATTGCCCCCTTAAGGTCTGGATCTGTGGCTTAGTCATCTCTGCATTATTGGACCACCCTGTAGCCTAGCACAGAGAAATGGCCCCTTGTACTTACTGAAGGGAGGGATGGGGATGGAGGAAGGAAGGATGGAAGAAAGGGAGGAAGAGGAACACAAATAAGGGAGAGGGGAAGGAAACAATTATTTTATTCAGTCCTGAACATCATTGTGAGTTCAAGTCTTGACATGCCCTGCAGTCTTTACCTGTTCCAGCCTCAGTTTCCTTTTATATCCATGCTGTATTTGAATCCTCCTAATTCCTCCTGGCTCTCACATTTCATATTCACATGCCTCTTAGTCTATGGTTCCCAATTGTTTTATATCCAAAGACACCGTAGGTAACATGCACTTTGAAAGCTCCCATTGTTAACATGAAGTGAATGCCCTAGTACTAGAAGTGACTTTATCCAATTAGAAAAAAAAATGTTTTACTGCAATAAAAAAGATGAAATGAAAGGAAAAATAATCTTTAAGTATTCATTTCACAAAAGTGAGGCAAATACTCAGCTAGAAGACACAATGGAGGAATCAGGTATTTGTGAACTTCACCTAGTGACTTTGAACTCCAGCACAGCTGCAAAGGCAGACTAAAGCAGGTGGTTCTCACTGGTGTCTCCTCCAGTGTGGCATGTATCACCACCATTGACACACTTGTACCGTACACAGGTTTTGTTGCTTATGTAACTGGTTTCATGTTACTTGCTACAATTTTAAAGTGGCAGCACACAGCCGTTCAAAACCAGTGCAGCTGTCACATTGCTGGAATGTTTAGGGTGTATAAAACAAGATACTATTTAAGCATAGATAATAAGAATAGGCATTTCACCTGGGGGACTTTCTTGTGAACGTTCAAAAGTCCTCTGGGAAGCAGGACAGCAAATTTTCTGGAGTTCAGGACTATCCCTGGCATTGAGGAGCTAGTGAATCCACAGCCTCTACCAACTACGTGCCATCAGGGTATCCAGCCATCAAACCAAAAGACACCTTCCTAACTGGCAGTACAAATCCAAAGTGCAGTCTACGGGAGCAAGCCATTTCTGCCAAGAGCCAGTGCCTCTGCAATTTAAAATGTCAAAATGCTGTCTGCAGTCCTAGCCCAAAGGCCCTTTCGAAGTGTCTCAAAGCTCACCATGCACAGAGTGACCCTGTCCTTCCGAGATCTAAGCGACTGTCTTGAATTTCTTAATTATTTTTTTCGTTTTCATTTTACTCCGGATGCTGTAAATTCTGTTGTCAGTCTTGGCTGTGTGCTGCTATACAGATGCTATATTCTTAAGCATCTAAGAGATGCACTTTTCCTAAATGGTTACTGAGCTTTGCAGACCAATATTTTCTTTCATTAGCTAGTTTGTTACCCACTATTTTGTTTATGGATAGAGCAATTTGTGTATTTGTTAATTACTATATATTAATTCTTTTATACTTTGGACTCAGAAGGTCTGGAGTCAAGTCCAGAAAGAGCTCATCAACTTTTGCAATCTCTCACTTTACCATCTATTGTTAATATTATTTTTTTGCCACTAGCAATAACCTTTGATTTTATGCAAAATAATGGAATTTAAAGAGATACACTATATTTGGCAGTAACAATACACTATGATTCAGCATCCCTGCAATGAAGTGCTCTCTTTACTTCTCTTCTGCTCTTTACCTAGAATGTGAAGCTCTTAAAGAGATGCGAATTTCCCACCCAAGATACCTATCAACAATGCATCAAAACAACTGAAAAAATGTATCTGTATTGAATGTGTACAAACCTTTTCCTGGTTATTATTCCTCACACAATATAGTCTAATAACTACTCATACATCACTTGCCATTTTGAGGTTGTTCTACTCATAGTAAATAATCTAGAGATTGTTAAAGTACACAGGATATGTGTGTAGTTTACATACAAATGTGCATCACTTTTTAGAAGAAACTTAAGTATGTGTGGATTTTGGTAATTTGGTGGTGGAGTTCTGGGGTTCTGGATCTGTCACCTCCACACGAAGGGCAACTACTAGCCTTTCTGTGAAAATAAGGAAACAAAGCAATTGGATTCAGAAAAAAAATTCTTGTAATTATTTAGCCCTACTCATAAAGGAATTGTACCAAACTAAGAGAAAAATGCAAAATTAAATTAAAATCATAGGAGTTTGGGGGCACAGATTGATTTTTAAAATTATTCAGGGCTTAAAGCTGCTTCAGTGGGATTCTTGAGTATAACAGAGACATCTTTAAATAATTCTTCTGATGTATATAAGAGAAATTTGTATATCCTAAGCTAAGAGCATTAAAAACGCATTTTAGCAACATGTATATGCTAATAAGTAATTCTTACCCAACCATTAAAAGCAGAGCAAGACAGAATGGCTTCTGACATGTAATTTAGTTGTACTTTGAAGAAAATTTTTTTTCTGAGAAGACACCATTTGCTATTCACAGTTTTCACCAATTCAGTGTAATCATAAGCAACACTCAAACTAAAACCCAGAGGGACTATGTACTATGGGTTTTATTTTTTTTAAAAAAAATATATATATACTTAATAGTACTATAAATAGAATCCACTGTGATACAGTTAATTGGCTCAGACATTATTGTGCTTGGAAGGGAGACAAATGCTGACTTTAATTGATTAATTTATGGTGGAGCCACAGTGCAATCCAGGCATGGGGTCGTGTGAAGGGTGGACCTACGCCTGCTGTCCATGGGAAGAAGAAGGGCCATTGCACTGTGAATCTGGTGTTCTCTACTTTGTAGTAACCTTAGGAAATGGAATTGGGAAGACTCAGCTTCTTCTGTAAACTGCTGCCTGCATAGGGTTTATACCCAAGAATTTGAAAATTAGTACTTTTTAATAGTGCCAAGAAGATGACAGATTTTATTTGGCTAACCCTCACATGCAAACTGATTTCTATGTGCATGTATATGTGGCCTTCCTACCCATTGCGGTTGGTAGGAACCCTGCTCCCAGGTTTTATGCTCATAGACAGTATAGGCAACACAGCTTGGAGGTCTGTGGGCCAGGTGGAGAGCAAGGGTTCCCACAAAACCACTATGGCCTTTTCAGAGCATGTTGGTAAGACTTAGTCTTCTCTGTGAGTAGGTTGTTACATATGATCTAAAGTTTAAAGCCTGACCTCTGCCTAAGAATGTCATGTCAAAGACTAATGCTTTGAAGGTCAGGGTTTAGAGGCAAGAGGTGGGCATTCTTTTGTAGCGCGCTCTGGCTAACAGCTTTGAGGGCCCCATGAAAGAGTATTCCACATCTCAGTTGCAGGATTCTCCTAGGTGTGGGGTGCCAGACACTTGCATTAGACTCACTGTGAAGCTTGGTAGGAATGCTAAGTCCTCAGTCTCATTTCTTAGGTGTTCTCTTAATTCGGAAATGTGTAATCTTCAACACCCTTCCTCTGTGATTCTCAGCTATTTAAGGATAAATTAATAATTGAATGTTTATCACCTATCTCCTCATTAGGAACATGTCGTGTTCTACAGCATACCTCTGCCACCTATTTTTAGTTCATTGATTATAAAAGTCACTCAATGATAGTTTTTAAATCAATGAATGCAGGACTGATAACGAAAAGCCATATACTAAAAACATAGCTCACTAAATGATTTACAGTTCTTGAGTAGTACTGGCCTTATATTTTCAATAAAACCTATCAAATACTCAAAAACAAAACCACCCTTTGAAAGCTGTAACGCCTTATTCAATATAGTTGTCTGGAGTAGGTGTGTTGCTTCCCACTAGAACAATGCTCCGGGCACTGAGAATGGAGCTGGGATTACCAGGCGTGTGTAAAACTTTCTTAGAGTTCTTAATTAAGTCTGTTTCTGTCCTTGCTTCAGATTCCACATTGAGAATGTTTCAAGGGAACGTGCATGAACTTGTGCTTAAAAGCTGGAGGAAAGATTTCAAAGACGGACACATCATATTTTTGTGGTTTGAACATCTTTCAGCTCCTCCCTGTTTGGGAAGGGAGGATTCACTGGAGCTGCAACCTGACTCCGGGCCCAGCTTTCCCAGACAGAGGTTTTCTTTATAAAAGCCACTCAGGCCCTTCTTCTCAAGTTCTTCATACACTTTTCACCAGAAAAAAGGAATCATTCATATCTAACAAAGGGCCTTGGATGCTTTAGATAGTTTCCATTGTAAGGTTTTGGGCACTGTCATTGCCCGAGCTCAAGTTACCTTGTGATCCTTTTTTCATCTGCTGAAAACGCATTATCCCCTTATTAGCTTGAAACCGTTACTGTTTGCTGTGGGCAGGCCTGCATAGGAACAATTTCACCCCTGGAATATTCCTGGTTGCTCAAAACACTGACCCTGAAAGCCGGCTTTCCTGTGACCGAGATGGAGACATGTTCCAGGAAAGGGTTGTTATCATAGTAGGAAAACAGTCCAGATTTTTGAAGGCAGAGCCCTGCCAGCAAGTGTCGGGAAATCACAGCCAAGTATTTTCTGGGGAGGACTGATCTCAGGGGCCAGCACCACCAGCAGTTCCTGGGCCTATGGGACACCAGAAGGAGAGCCAGTGAATGAGCCACTGAGTCTGCGTAATCTATGAACACTGCTGAAATCTGTTCTTAATTCAGTAAGAAAATCCACAGCTCCCTCCCCACTCCCGAATATCTTAGAAATGCTTACCGATCACCTTGGGTTTAAAACATCTCCCAGGTTTCTAACCAAAATCTGAATGATATCTGCAAATCTGTGAATCTAGGTGAGAAAGCTCCTTCTCTTCCTTTATGTTCACTGGTCTGCCACTGAAAATGTAGCCTTTTTGATACGTTTTATATAGAGTGTGGTCAGAGGTAAGTCACAGGAGGAACATAAAACCCATGGGTCTGTCACACCGGAAGCCACTTGTTTTCATAATACACTGTGGTTGTTGAAGGGATTTTGAAACATTATTGGCCACTGTTCAAGATTCGGGCTGTTTCAGTCTGTCTGCTGGAGCTCACACTCCTTGATACATGGATGAGGGGACATTTAGATTCCTCTGACACCATGTTTAAAATTTCTCTGCAACTATTTTTTAATTACGTATTTTGATAATTTATATATGCTTTCTGAAAACACAGTAAGTTCAAAGTTCTCTAGTAGTTCAATGCATGCTATTCTGTGAATTTAAAAAAACAAATTCTCAAGGAGAGGTCCATGATTCATCAGACTGTTAAATAGGTTCATGGGACCCCAGAAATCAGAATTGTATCTGCATTAAATGATTATATCTGTTAATGAATTCCGACGAGAAATGAAAAATAAGGTCTGGACTTGAAATCAAAAGTCTGATGCTGGAGTTTCAGCTTGGCCACATGGTAGCTATAGAGCAAGTTGTAAGTTCTTCTGAGCTACAGTTCCTGTACTGGCCTGGAAGCGTAATTACTACCTCACAAGGTAATTGGTGGGGTTAGGTTATCAGTGGTCCTTTCCCCTGGCATTCAAAACTTACTTGCTTATCAGGCACACATTGTGTTTCCTTCAAATGAAAATGTTCACAGTGTCACTATACCCTGTCCTGCCTGTGAGCTTGATCCAGAGTTTTCAGTGTTGAATAAAGGGACTAACCTTCTTTGTCATTGCTCCTCATTTAATCACTTCAGTCCTAGGGACATTCTCTCATTCCTGTGCCAGCTTCCTCTCCCTCACCTTCAGCTCTTTTCCATATCATGGCTGATGCCTAGAATGCCTGGCTCATCAACGCCATCAGAAAATGTCCCCTTCACCTCTTTGCCTCTTCCTGTAGCTTCCCCAATTCAGTGGAATCTCACTCCCAGCCTTGTTGGCCCCCAGGATGTGCTCTGGCTCCATGCTGTCAACACTCATTGCCTGTTCTGCTTTCTACCTTTCCATCATTCCCCTTCCTTGGCATTACAGACACTTTCAAGCTTGGAATAGCTAGTTGCATCAGAGAGAAAAAAAATTGAATTTGAAAGAGCATGTTGCTATCATTGCATTGATTTGCTGTTAATCACTATATTGTTTTTGTTTTAAAATTCCAGGTACCATGAAAAAAACTCCAGAGTTCCCATCCCTTTATACTGTGTGGGAATTAAGACATACATATAATGTGTTTTGCTATAATCTCTTCCACAGTCCCCTTCCCCATAATTTCTCCCCTATGCCCTGACATCTTCCTCTCAATTCATGTACTTTGCTTTCTCCTCCTCCTCTTCTTCTTCCTCCTCTTCCAATTCCAACTCCTCCTCCCTCTTTTTTATTAAACTCTTTTTTTATTGTTAATTTTTTGTGAGTTCTTATTTATTTATTTATTTATATTAGATATTTTCTTTATTTACATTGCAAATGATATTTCCTCTCATGGTTACTCCTCCGAAAAAAATATCAAAACAAAACCAAAAAACAAACCCTGTTTCCTCCCCCCCCTCCCCCTGCTTACCAACCCACCCTTTTTCACTTCCTGGTCCTGGCATTCCCCTACACTGGGGCGTAAACCTTCACAGGACCAAGGGCCTCTCCTCCCATTGATGACTGACTAGGCCATACTCTGCTATACACATGCTGCTGGAGCCTTGAGTCCCACCGTGTGTGCTCTTTGGTTGATGGTTTAGTCCCTGGGAGCTCTGAGGGTACTAGTTAGTTCATATTGTTGTTTGTCCTAAGTGGCTTCAAACCCTTCAGCTCCTTGGGTCCTTTCTCTAGCTCCTTCATTGGAGTCCCTATGCACAGTCCAATGGGTGGCTGTGAGTCTCTACTTCTGTATTAGTTGGGTATTGTCAAAGCTTTTCAGGAGACAGCTATATCAGGCTCCTGTCAACCAGCACTTGCTGACATCCACAATAGTGTCTAGATTTGATGCTTGAATATGGGAAGGATTCCCAGGTGGAGCAGTCTTTGGATTGTCCTTCCTTTCAGTCTCTGCTCCATAGTTTGTCTCTGCAACTCCTTCCATGGCTATTTTGTTCCCCCTTCTAAGAAGGAACGAAGCATCAACACTTTGGTCTTCCTTCTTCTTGAGTTTCTTATGGTTTGTGGATTGTATTTTGGGTATTCTGAGTTTCTGGGCTAATATACACTTATCAGAGAGTGCATACCATGTGTGTTCTTTTGTGATTGGGTTACCTCACTCAGGAAGATACTCTCCAGATGCATGCATTTCCCTAAGAATTTCATAAATTCATTGTTTTTAGTAGCTGAGTAGTACTCCATTGTGTAGATGTACCACACTTTCTGTATCCATTCCTCTGTTGAGAGACATTTGAGTTTTTTCCAGTTTCTGGCTATTATGAATAAGGCTGCTATGAACATAGTGGAGCATGTGTCCTTATTACATGTTGGAGCATCTATTGGGTATAATATGCCCAGGAATGGTATAGCTGGGTCCTCTGGTAGCACTATGTCCAATTTCCTGAGGAACTATCAAACTGATTTCCAGTGTGGTTGTTCCAGCTTGCAATTCCACCAGCAATGAAGGAGTGTACCTCTTTTTAAAAACCAGAATGCACTCAGTGTTGTCTGTATTTGCATGAGTTTAGGTCCATCTACTGGAAACTTCAGAATTTTCATGTGAATCTAGACAGCATTTGCAAAAATTTTGGACAGGATGTTAATTAAAAAAAATGTTGCTAAAAGATATACAGACATACTCTGCAAGGCTAAGAGGAGGGAACTTGCCTGGCATGTTAGTGCATTTTCTCTTTCTGGAAAAACCTTATAAGAAAGCCTCCCCTTACTACTGTTCTCCAGGAAAGACTTAAGTTGCTAGGCCAGTGGAGAATAAAACACTGAGTGTCCTCTCCAGCCTCTTCTTATCCTGGATAGAGAAGTTGATGACTGGAGGTGAAGGGCATGGGTGAGAGCTGTCAGAGGCTGGGCCAACCATACACTGCAGGAAGAATAGGAGAAGAGAGCTGCATTTCTTGTGAGGCATTGTCCTATGTCCAGGCTCTGCAGCCTTGTGAAGTAAGTGAAAGGCAAAGATTCCTTATGTTTTGTGGAAGAAGGAACCAGAGCTTAGAAAAGCTGTATAATTCAGTTAAATTTCATGTGTAGGACTGGGATTATATTCCTGTCCAATATGATTCCACAGCTCATGCACTTTCTGTGTTTTTTAAACTGCACTAAATTATATTGCCCTATATACATTCTACTGTATTTCCATTTACCTCATCTTCACTGGGTGAAAAGAGCTCGGTTTCTCAGAAGAATGGTTTACTCACCATTAGCTTACATTTTAAAATGAACTCTCAAAATCTTCTTCGGATAAACATAATAGAAATGTATTTATAGTGCATTAATATCTTAATGGGTTTATGGTTTATCTTTGACATTGCCCCTCCCAACAATTTATAAATGAGGACATTGAGGCACAAAGTGGTTAAGTGTCTGGCCCGAGGGGGAGATTTGTTCAATCATAAAGATGGGCCTGAAATTTTTCTACTTTGTATTCTGACTTGGAAGGCAGTGAACATATGCTCAAGGGGGAGATCTCGCTGAGTTTCATGTCAGGTTGTCCGCCTGCTAATTTAATCCTGTCATTCCTAGTTACATCCCTTTGGAGAAGACACTACCAATTCTTTCTCTTTTGATATTTTTCCACTAAAAATATCCCTTTTGCTAAGCACCTCACTCTTCACAGGTACCATCTTGACCCAATCCCATGAGTTTCCCTTCCCATCTCTCAGATGTGCTGTAACTTCTTGTTGAATTTATTCAGAACCTTCCATTCCAGGATAGAGCAGGGAGGGGGACTGTGATCTTTGTGGACACGGACACTCCTGGACCTTTTCTCCACATGGCTGTGTCCCAATCACAAGGAAGGATGCTCTGAAGGTAGGGGTTATTGTAGGTTTATAAATGCTGTCCTTCAAAACCCTCTTGGCATAAATGTTTCATGTCTTTGCCTCTGTGAGGCCAGGGCTGAAACACTCAGCTGTGAGGGTGTTTATATTTGTGGAACTCTCTTGAACATTTGCTGCGGGTTTCCAACAGCTGCTATGCTGAAGCTCTGGGGAGAGGAAGATCATGAATATTCAGGTGAAGCCACCAGAATGAACAGCCGTTAATAGAATAAATGCCTAAACAGTTGTGTAAGGCTTATTAAGACCTATTGGGGCTGAGATAATAAATTCCCACTCTGACATGTTGCAACTACTGTCGCTTAAACACTTTGGACCACCTCTTCCAAACTGAAGGAAAAAATTATGTGAGTTCTCTATGTGAACACAAAGAAACACCTGGAAGCCTTGGCACAAGGAAGAGATTTGGCAGAGATCTTTCCATGTACCAGTGTGGCTTCAGGAAAATGATGTGTTGTTCGTTGTTTCTGTTTTCAAGGTTATCTCAATACACTCTAGGCTGGAGTGACCATTGTTCTTGAACTATGGAAATCGTGTCTTGAGCCTCCCAGACTGTCCCACATTATTTCTGAGCCAACAAGACTTATACAAGGCCTGGACACAAGTATCTTTTACCCACAAGCCCATAGCCTGCGTCTCTCCCTCCATAAGAGCCTTCCAAACCTTCCAGTCCTTCCCGTGGGTTACCATATAGGAGAGGCCAAATACTTCTTAGAATAGGCTTCTTTCCCTGCTCTAGAGATGCAGAACAGGGAGCTGATGCAAAGATTGCAAATAGACAAGAGACCTTCCCCAGGACCCATTGCAGACAGTGTCGGAAGTATGCAAGGCCATGAAGAAGGTCTGTGAGCTGTGATGAAAAGTATTTTTTTCCTTCTTCCAATGACAGCTGTCACCTTGGGTTAGGCTCACTTAAACTTCTTAGTCTGGTACCTCTAGTCACAAGACATTCTCCCAAAGATTTGCAGAGGACTCTACTCAGGTTCACATCTAGAGGCAAACTCAGTCATACTTGATCAGAAACCTGCTGTCAACTGAGATAAAGAGCAGTGACTTCAAATAAAGTCGACTAACTTAATGAAGGAAAGTTACACATGACATCAGGGCTCCCCTGTCTGGAAGCAGGGACAGCTCCTTTGCGCTAGCCACACAAACTTATCTTCCCTACTCTGAAGACGAAGCCTGGAAGTCATCATCAGGCTTTAGAAGGCACGCACGGACAACAAATTGATGCAGAGACCTGAGTGTAGTTTGAGTGTAGTTAGGCCAATTCAGTAGAATTCTACCTGAGTTTGGATTTTCCCTGTGCTATTCAGTCTAGGTCAGAATGACCTAAGGCAAGATAATGTGCACCTTCATTATCATTCATTCAGATAATCTCTGAAACACATTTTTCTTACCTGTGACTCAATAGTATTCAACCTGTATGAAATGTTTTTTTTTTTTCTCTGAAAGGTGGTTAACTCACCAAGGACTAATATTCCATAAATGTCCCCAGAACTGTAAAACTTTTATGCAAATCTTTTAATCTCCCCAACCTGGTAAAACTTCTTTTTATACAAAATCCCTGCTATACCAGTAGAACTTAATCACCTGGAGTGGCCCATACCTTCCCTTGATTTCTTCATTTCCTCTGTGCCAATTAAAAATTAACCACTGAGTCAGTCTGGGAGGTCAGTTCCCACCAATAGGATGAGACATAGGCACCACCTGATTTACTATAAAAACTAAGTGAACTTCCTGCTGCACGTGCTTTCTAGCCGGTTTGTGCTTACGCACACCCTTTCTGCAAAAAGAAACTTCCTTATGGTTTACTTTTGTTTTGTTTGAGTGTTTAGTTATATGATATTGAGAATATTCATTTCCAACATGCCAACTCCACAAGCTTATTCTAAGATTTAAGAGCACATAGATCTCTTGGTCAAGGAACCAACTCACAGTCTGCACTCAGTTAATTCATCCATTTAACAACCATTTATTCACTCACTCATTTATTCACTTCCCATTCCTTCTACCAGTGACTGAATACGGCTATTTTTTTATTCTGTTACTTTTTTGGTGCTGGGATTGAATGTAGGGCCTCACAATGATGCTATGTAAGAGTTCTAACACTCCCTTGTTTTCCTTCTCCTTTTTTAAATATTTTATTTTGAGACAAGGTTTCACTAAGTTACACAGACTGACCTTGAACACACTGTATGTAGCCTAGGCTGGCCTTGAACTTGTGAGCCTTGTGCTTCGGCTTATTGAGTAGCTGGGATAAACAAGGCACTGCCAGGCATGGAAGCACTCTCTTGCCATGTAGAGATTAGCATTCTTCTTATGCAGTTTCTAGTTGTGCTCATGCCTTTAAATTACTAGATAAGTGAGCAATTTGCCTAAAAGTTACTTAGGGGTGACTTGGCTATCAATATAAGACCAATATGTCTTAGAGTCTCTCTCTCTCTCTCTCTCTCTCTCTCTCTCTCTCATGTGTATGTGTGTGTGTGTGTGTGTATGTGTGTGTGTCTTTCTGTATATGTTTGTGATATAGTGAACAATCCAGAGGAATGAACAGCTGGAATAAATTAGTTCATAAAGTATGCTTAACTGGAAGGGCACTTGTTTCCTGGAATGCCCAAAGGGTAAGGGGAACAGAAAAAAGGCAAGCAGCAAAGTTCCTCAAGAAGCCTGAGCCCCAGAACTGAACGAGGCCCCTAACTGGATAGCAAGCCATATTTTGAATAAAGATGTATGGTTTTCTTCATTTTACAAGTTAGTCAGGAGGGGTCTGATGGCTATTGTTTTTCAAAATCTGGGTCAGAAAGTTACCTTGAGAATCTATCTTAGTGGGGAAACTCTTTCTGAAGAGTAGGCATGGAGATACACTTGTGGCCCCAGTAAAGCTGAGACATTTGTCCACAATGCTGGACCCTGGATTGGGTCAGTATGGGGCTGGCTAAATGATGTATTGCTGGGAAGCTGCAGGGTAAATGCTGGCCAACAGCAGGAGCCTGGCTGATTTTAGACTAAATTTTGTATGCCCTCACATGTCCACCCCATGTGCTAATAGTTATTTTTATCACATCCCTGTTTCCGTAGTGAACACTCCTGGTACTGAATGCCACCTCCTGGATTCTTATTCAGAGAATCCTCCAGAATGTCAGTCTTGGGTAACACCATCCTATTTGTTTTTATCCTACTCTGGTATAGACTGTGGGCAAACCACTACACAGTACAAAACCCTTCAGAGCCCAACATAATAGACTAATGGCTTAAAAATTCCTGCCCCTACAGTCCAGATATTTTTGTTACATAAATGTACTATAGTGATGATTTACTTCTGTCTTCCTTAACTTCAGAACAAACACCAAGCATCACATGATTCTTGCTCTAGAAGAAAGCTGAGCCCCTTCAGTGGAAGTCTAGGTGATGCAGGGTTCTTTATCTAAGGGGTTTTGAGAATGAGTGATGCTATGTTCATCTGACGTGTGGGAAAATAAATACAAAGTAGAGATTGCTTCAAAACTAATAAATGCAGAAAGAGATCTCAAACATGGCTAGGCCTAAGCTACCGTCCCAAGGGATGTCACTTGGGGACTACCTCAGTGTTAAGAGGAGCAGGAGAGAGTGAGAGGTCGTTTTTGGGAAAGTCCAGAACATCTCCTTTTGTATTATCTCACTCTTTCTTAGCACCCGTACAGGGTGTGACCCAGGGTCTTTCTGGTAGTATCTACCCAGCATGTCTAGGACTTCCTTTTGGCTCACTTTGGTTCTAAAGCTGATTGTTTGATTCCGGCTCATGCTATACCAGTTCCTGGTGCTCACTTAAAATAAAGTTAGATTCCAAAAGAGACCTGAGAGTTTGTGTATGTGCCTAGAACAATGATCACACTAAGTTCCCCCATGTCAAGCAGCTCAGGTTTTGTGTGCAGAGCTAGGGAGAGTAAAGGAAGTGGGGACATACTTCTCCCATGCAGAGCTTCAGCAAATACTCCAAGCCACTTGCTTAATATATTAAACGTATACACACACACACACACACACACACACACACACACACACACACACACAAAGCCTTTTGTAGTTGTGGTTAAAGGTAATTTAAAATATGTTCCAGATGTGCCTAGGGGGTGGTTAGGCAGGTCTACAGGCCTGGGGAAGCCCTACCATGTGGGTACTCAACACCCCAGGCTGGTTCAGGAAGTGGGTCTATAGGCTCAAAGGTAACAAGCTTCCTTTCCCCTCTGGCTGGAGGAAATGGGATGGGGCAGGGAGCTGCAGCCGCTTTGAACTGGCTGGCTAGGAGGTGGAGTTCTACTCTTCCTGATTCCTCTGTGTATGGTATAGCTGGTGCTTTTGGAGTTAGATAGACTCGGGTATTCTGAAGCAGTAAACTTGAATCTTCTAAGTAACTTACTTTCTCTAAATCTCAATATTCTTATCTGTAAAATGGGGACCATCATTTGCCCTTATAGAGTTTTTCTGAAATAAAAGATAAACTGTACAGAGAACCTAGAACAGGAAACTTAACTATCATGTCATTATTTCTGGGTAGGAATAATAAAATCAAGAGCTTTTAGACTTTCTCCTCTAACAGCTCCCAACTCCTAAAAGAAAATGCATCCCAAAGAATATTTCTAACTTCCCTCAGTCATGTTGACAGAGCTGAATGCCAATTGCCCTCCATGAAGAGGACGTGGCAAGGGTGTGACAGGGGACATACAGGTTGCAGGGAGAGGAGATCAGCAGCTGTGGAGAAGGGGAACTTGGGAGTCACAGAGATATTTGCAAGGATGAATGCATTAGACGAGGCTGTGCTCGGCTATGTGAGATGTCTTCCCTTCACCTCCATCTACACCCTGTACTTCCGGGTTAGGGTTTGTGATTCCCGTTAATGACAAGCCCTACAATGCAAAGGCGGAGCTAAGCGGCTCAGTCATCTTTATGTTGCTTTCAAGAGTCTCTATATTGTGTCGGGGTGTTCCACATTCTCCTGAGGTTGCTCGGTGCTCAGGAGGTCATTTCTGACTACGGCTATGGGGCTATGGGGGCACCTGATTTGAGGTAAAAAGAACCTTCCGCCTCCTGCCTACCTGCAATGGATCTGACAATGATCCCCAGATCCACTCTGGGGAAGACTGAGGCAGCTATCTTGAAGGTTAATATGGGATATAACACACATGCACATGAGATAACATTGGGATCTCTAGACTCAACCTTAGTTCCGACCTTGGCCACTTCTTGTGGTCTCTCTACACTTTGGGTTTTCCTGAATGAGAGGCCGCAGTGCTGACTGCTAGGTTGTTTAGAAGAGAGCTATTGTCCAAAGTGTTTCATTAATGATGCTGTGCTGGAAATGCCAGCTCTCCTGCCACCACCTCTCACTGCTTACGAATTTTAGTATTGATCTTGGGTAGATTAAAGAAAAAAAAAAAAAGGAGTGTTTATATTAAACACCATATAGGACATAGAGACTTTTAATGTCCTGTAACACTCATTTCCAGTAAGAGGAAAATGCAAGGCTTTCTGAAATGAAACACTCTTCTGAAGCATTTATTTGAACTTAATTTTACTACCTGCCTCGTGTAGACAGGGCTTTTCTATGGGGAGTAAATGACTCACTCGCAAGCTTTTCCAACAACAGTGAAAAGTTATAGCTATTTGATTTCCCCAATAAAGAGTTACTAGCAGTAATAATCCCAGAGAATATTAGGCAAGGTACTGTGATCCCCATTCTCAGGCCCAAACTCTGTGACACTAAATATTTTATAATATTTTCCAGATAAACTAAGCAGAGGTGGCATGTGGGCTCTGGGATGGGGTTGTGGCTGCCTCATGGAATTAGTTCACTCACCTCTTGGTCATCCTGGCATGGGCAGATTTGAACTAGCTGTTGGATAGAAGTCTCAAAGATAGAGCTGCAAGTCTCAAAGCTCAAACCAAATACCAACCCTAAACTCTTACTCAAAAGCCTCTTTCCTAGTCACTGTGTCAAATAGTGCCATCATCATTTTCCCAGTCTCCAGCACTCGAGGTTTTAGTATGACAACCAGTGCCACCCTCCGTTGTCCCAAGGCCAGTCCAGACAGTGATGTTTATCCAGGCAAAGCACCTCTTAACATTTGCCATTTGTCACACCCTTTCCATGGCTGCAGCTGCCGCCTAATTCAGACCTTCCTCATGTGCACATGGATCCTGGTGATTTTCCTTGTTTCTGTTGATCTCATCTGGTTCTAGATCTTCTGCCCATATCCAGAGGCCTTTCGAGTCATCATGCTTTCCCTTGTGCCATTAAGATTCTGTTAAGAACAGGTATGCACATCCCATAACCCTGCCCCTAAGTTTTCCATGGCTCCTTAATGCCCCATCACTCGACATGAAGACTTCCTGACCTTACATTCTAGGCCCTCCCTAGTGACATCCTGTCTTACTCAGCTCCTCCCTGCTTCCTGGATGCACTTTGGTTTCCTGTCTCCTCTCCTTTGTCATATGGTTTTTACACATAACAGATTTCCAATTATCCAGCCAGAAGACTCCGAACAGTGTCTATCCTTTGAGGGGTTCCACAGCTAGAGTCTCTTAAGGTTGTGCACCCACAGACATCTACATGTTGTTCTACTCTGGATTATAAAGGTAACATGAGACATTTGAGTCCCTGGAGGCAGTACAGCTGATGATTTCTCATAAAGCTAACTTTAAAAAGAATGTGTTTTTCCCTTTACATAAAATCTCACTCTTTCCCCATAAATCACCCAGCAGTTTATATCTGTTGGTGTGCTTTTTACTCAGTGTTTGCCTTGCTTACTATGGAAAAAGCTTTCCTTGATAATGGACCCTGCCTGGCTGTTCATATCTGTCATTAAGGCTTGGCTAATAATGTTCCTGGTGCATCGTATATACTAAATAGATATTCTACTCAGTTCTGCAACTCTTGTGAAAGTGTCCTTGTATTTCCCCCTCCATCTCTCCCAGGTCAGCTAGTAGTTACCCAATTAGTAAGAACTGCACTTCATTTTAATAGTTATTCTTTTCTTTCTACTGAGAGAGGGAAATGCCATGGCCAACTTGTTGGTCTGTGAGTTTGTCTGTGAAGAAGTCACAGAAAAGCTATGTAATTAGACAGCCTTTGCTTGCATGTGGCAGATTTCCACATGGGAGGCCCCCCAACACACTTCCCAATAAAAAGGCTTTTCATGATAAAGCAGAAGAACAAAGTGGAAGTTAACAGCGGAAAGATAATTATCAAATTTGTCACATGAGTCTGTTTATACTGCTTCTGTCAAGGGTAATCATGTTAGTTTAAGAAAGAGCTTGTGCTTGAAGTATTCACATGTGAAAATGTTTTCAGGCATGTGTTCTGGCTGCTGGATGAACACATGGGAATCTATATTTGTTTTCATATTGTGGATGACTGATAATTTTAACAATAGCACACAATAGGACACAGTATACCTTGCGTTCAAAATAGTTGATCAATATATTACTTAATAACTTAGGTATTTATTATTGCATTTTGATTTTGTTGGTTTTGAATGAGTAAACTTATTTTTTGAATGAGTAAACTTATTAAGAATATACATTTTATTTTTATTTATTCACTTCTCCTTCCTCATTTGACAAGTAACAGGTTGGTAATTATTGTCTGTATGCCTACACTGATCAGTCTTCCTTAAGAAGTTAATATACACAGAAAAGAGTCCCATTTTTGATGGTGTGTGTGTGTGTGTGTGTGTGTGTGTGTGTGTATACACAGATACACAGTCAAATAATCATACATACTTTGGATTGTGAAAGAAAAATAGAAGAATTTAAATTTCTAGTTTTTCAGAATTGGTTATTTATATAATTTATTTCGACTGAGCTGTAGAACTCGAGTCACTTGAATCATCTGTTACAAATCCTGAATGAGGCCAAGTGAAAATATGTATGGACAGCTTGGCTATATGGGAAATCCAGCATGTGTCCCTCTTCGCCCTGCTCCAGAGACTGTGACCAGGGATTTGAGTTGTATCAAATAAACACCACTGGCTTATATCATTATATTAGTTCCTTTAAATCTTCATGTTTTGCTAGCTACATACAGGTGCTTAAAAGACCAAGAAGTAATCAGAATGCCACAAGCTAGTGGTGTGTGTTATGGCTCATATGTAAGATCCTCCAGGACACCCACGAACCACCTTTACCCAGGCAAAAAAGAAAGAGTTGACACACAGTAGAGTGTCTAACCCTGCAGGAGTTTTTAACATGGTTCCTGAAGACTTTGCCTTAGATCATAGCACTTTAAGGTGACCACAGGACCATCCATCAAACACTTTGCATCCATTAAACATTATACACAATGGTGAAGGAACTGCCTATATGCCACATAAGGCAGAAATGCTGTCGTACTGAGGCCAACCCTCTGCGCAGCCCTTTTGAATTGTGTCTCTCTACTTACCTGATCTTTTTCCACCCCATGGCTCCCCCTATTTTAGATTTGAAAGCCATTACCTTTAGCTCACTTTCATTTCTCTGAGTGACAGAGGGTAAAGTTTGGTTTGTATGAACTTTAGATTTAGTTCCTCAGCAAGGAGAATTTCAATTCTTTTTGAGCTTCTTCCAGGGATTATCACAAACTTTCTTTGTTTTGGGTAGTTGATCTAATCCTCTGAAGACAAATTAAACATGACTGGAGTATTTAAGTAGGTGAGGTCTACTGCTGAGACCATGGAAAAGTACCCCGTTGGCTCAGTTCACTTAAGACGAACAGCAGTTAGACTGTGAGAAAACAATATGATATGAACATTGAACACTGGGTGATTAACCCCAAGAAAAGGCAAATGAGAAGAAATTTAGAAGACATATTTACTCTGTAATCACTTTATGAGTGAATAAAACTAAAATTTCTTCAATATGTCCCATAAGAGTAAAAGTACAATAGCAGACGCTAATTCTAGGGAGACTGCCTGAGAGACACATTCTGTTCTTATGACATGAAGAAGGCTGAGTCCTTCCATTGCTTAAGCATGACCAAGTCTCTCTTTCCTCTGGATTGTGGTTCTCAAAACAAGGCCTGTGGTCCACATAGGAACCACGTTGGCTAAGGCACTGGAGACAGTGTGTATTAATACAGCCGGTCCCTGGTCTTAACAAGAGACTAGCCATATCAGAGACATCCTCAGGGGACGCTGAAGAAATCTGCATAGTCCCCAATCTTCTGCTTGTTTAGTGTGGATGGTCGGAGGGCTCTGTAATAGCCTATGTTTCTTGAAGGGTAGTGAAGAACCAGCCATCACTGATCTGGAAGAGGCTGAGAAACCCAGGTTGAACACCTCTACCCAGGCATGCATCTGTTTCTCCCAATTTCTAAACATCAAGTCCAGAGCACAATAAACATTCAAGAAATTGCTGAAAAGAACAAGAGAGTTCAAAGATGTGAGGCTGTCAGCTGTGCTGTGAAGATTTTATTCCACAGTTTATACCAAATATCGGGACATTCGGGAACAACTATGGTCATCTTGTAGAAAATTGAAAATAGCTAATGTTTGTGGGTAGCTTACTTGTCAGATACTGTGCTAAGAGACTGGGAGATGTGTTCTTTCACTTACTCTCCAAAGCAGAAATCAGTTTCATGATTGTCTTTCCATTTCCATCTGAGACAAATAGTCCAGATTTTCCTTGTACTAGAATCACAGATTTGAGCACAGAGCTAAATGCTTAATTGACCCAAGCCAGCCTCCTGCCAATCTTTTTTCCAAATTATCAGGACTGAGTGGGGATATGGGGAGGGCTATGACTTTGACAAAGAAGGTCCCTGAGGGCCAGGGACACACGAAGCAGAGCTTTGCAGTTTGTTAGTACATCTCTTAGAGAGCTGGGTATGTTCTTAGATTCTAGATCTTTTGACTTGAGAAGGGAGTAGAATTTTTCTCTGAAAAATTTCTAATATGAACAGAGTAAATTTGATTATCTAATCTCTTAAGCAGGACTATGAGGAAGTCATTCCACTGCTACAAATTAGTAGAAGTCGTCAGGTGTCAAGGTTCTCATGAGGAGACCAAATCACCTGTAGGAAATCTCCACTTGAATTTACTTGGTGAATCACTTTGAAATATATTTTTGCACTAGGAAACGATGTTGGTGAGTAGACCCTAGTTTCTGTATCATTATAGGAAGGCTTTTTTAAAGCTTAAAATTAATGGATGTTACCACAAATGAAAATTTATATGGGTTAGATTACATAAAGATGAACAACTTCATGTAAAATGCATTTTACATAAAACTATAGAGCAAACAAATACCTAAGGAACCATCTTCCACAAATGTAAACAGATGTAACGTTCTTAATATATAAAGGCCTTGATAAAATAAACTGTGCTCTTACCTAGAGAAGTATGGATCAAGTATGGTGTGTCCATATTGACTAGCTGGCCAAATGATTTTTAAAAAGGGTATTCAGAGCATAGAGATCTAATCATTAAAAGCTGAATCTACAAAGCAAGCTGTACAATCATGTTCAGCAAAATAAAGAGAAGAAGTACCCTCACAAGGCTCCATGTGCACTGAATGCATTATCTCCTTAGACCCCCAAACACCTGAGTGGGGCATTTGCTTCCAATTTTTTCATTTTGTATTTGAGGAATATGAAGCCTAGAGAAGTTGAGTAACTTGCCTAATCACACCCAACAAATTCATTGGAGCTGGGATTCAAGTCCAGATGTGTCTGTCTGCAAAGTTGTAACTCTAGTTTCTACAGGTTATTTATATCCTAGTGCTCTCCCGGACTTTGTCTTTTGATCTTTGTATCTATCTTTATACCTTGCAAGTAATTAACACTTGCTAAACTGTGGGACATTTAGCAATTGATTGATTGGGAGACTCACTTTAAAAAAGACAGATGGGGATGTCCTGGCCAGTATGTGGCTCTTCCCCAGTTTCAGTTTCCCCAGATAAAAAGTGTGGTGGGGAATTATAAAGCTATGTGCTGAGGAAGCTTAGAATAGTATCTAATATGGAAGGGATTCAGGACATGGCTGGTGACAGAATTGAATGGCATCAGACCTCTGTATAATATGACCAGAGAGAACTTTTACATTTAATGCCATTGTAAAAACTGATCTATTGTTAATAGTCTTTGAGATATGAGGGTACGAAAGTTTAAGTCTTCCTTACAGTGACCACTCTACGTCCCCCACCCCTAGATGAGGGATCGTTCTAAATCTCATATTTTCAGCAATTTAGATACTTTCGTTCAGTAATTAGGAACTGTGAGAGGCGAGGTTGAGCCAGGGAGAATAAAGGGAAATATGGAAGTCTGAGCAAGGTGCATCTGTTGCCCGGCCCTGCGTCCTCTGTTTATGCTTAGTTCAACATCAGCATCAGCGTGTAAGAGAATTCTCTGCTTGCTCTCCTCCACAGCCCAGCGAGCTCTTCAAAAATGTTCCTTTACCCACACATGCTTTGCATTCCACTGTAAGAAGAAATGGCCACTTTCATGATTAAGTGGGCAGAAACCAAGTCAGCAACAGAACTTGGTGACCAGGGTGGGCAGAGAACACAGGCCCCTCCAAGAAACTTCAGAGACCTTGAGTCTCAATAAGAACTGGAGATCTGTGCTGATTACAAAGACCTAGGGGACCCCATCCATGTTTGACTCACACTTGCTCCTGTATCTACTAACCACTCACCAGGAATCTGCTGGACAACCCAAGAGAACAGGGAAGAGTCTGTCTGTGTGCATTAGGAACTGTTGGCCATTGGGACTGTCCACCTTCTATATTTAAAGTTTAACATTTCATCTAGATGCTAATTGCAGAGTTTACAGAGATCCTTGTGCTCAGGGTAGCTGGGAAGCTTGATTTAGATGGTGAGAGGCTTCAGAGAGCAGACCCAACAGTGAGCTAGCCTGTTGTCACTGAGTGGACCGGAACAGGTAACAGAATGTATTGAGGGAGCTTGTCCTTCAGTCCTGTACTTACTATTTTGATCTCTCTGGAGAAGTATAAGCATCATCAGACTGGTCAGGAAGGGATGGCGCTGTTCTTGTCTCAGAGGAAATGACCAATGAGTTAATTTTGGATTGGAGCTGTTTGCTCCAGGATCCGGCCCAGGTGGCCTGTGTATAGCAGAAGAAGGGTTGCTTATGTTCGGATAGAATGGGATTTAGCCCCATGTGGGTCAGCGTGCCTGTTGCCTAGGAAAGGGCACCTTGGACGCCTCTCAGTTGGAAGATATTATCTCCAGATGGAGTCCTCTGCCTGCTGGCAAAGTCACCAGCATTATTTGGTAATATTTTGATGTGCTATTTATATGGAAAGGGGCTTTATTGGCATATCTTTCACATTATGCACAAACAGCTCTAACTTTTCTTTCTAAAAGGGGTGGCAGCAATGAAGATGGCAAAGCTTGGAAAGGCATCAGGGCAAAGAATTGGCCGGGTATGAGCTCAGGCCCAATACCATGTGTCCTGGCCAGAGAGTCCAGGCCTAGCCTTGATTTGCATTCAGGCTGCATCTCTGGCTGCTGAAGCTGGACACGCTGTCACTCTGACGAATCTGGCAAGAGCTCCAGACTCAGGGCTTCAATGAACGGGAAACACTTCTCAGGGCTGGAATGGGGGCAGGGAGGGCTTGGGAGAATTAGCTGAGGATTTCATGTCATGCATTTGCCTGTTCATTGTCTCCATTTGGGAAACAACAACTTAAAAGCAAACAAAGAGCTTCACATTATTATGATAACCCCAGGAAAACTTCTACAGCTCCTCTTGGAAATATGTGTAGCATTGTTTGAAACCCCT
>JADRCD010221984.1:7154-19986 GCA_019843815.1 Montemys delectorum | reverse complement strand
TGAAACCCCTCTCTCTCTCTCTCTCTCTCTCTCTCTCTCTCTCTCTCTCTCTCTCTCCACTTTAGTCAGCACAAATTTGGAGGCAGAACCAAACCTAGTAATAGCGTATCTCATGCTGCTATCAATTTTCCGCCAGAAGAACATTTTGGGACACAAAGTCCTTTGTCTATTTCCAGAAGCTCAATTCAATGACATTACATGAATGACTACAACACTATAGCATGTTCTGCACCGTTTCAAATTGTAACTTAAAAAAAAAAAAAAAAAAAAAAAGAGGAAAACTTGGAACTCCGCCAGAGCGTAATGATTTCAGTTCTTAAGAAAATCCAGCAACCATTACGCTACTCTCAATATTTTCTTGCTGTGGAAATTTAAGAATAGGCTCTAATCAAATAGCACCCCATCCTCCATTTTGCCGTGGTTCCTGTTACTAACCAGCCTCCCGTGTCTGTTTTAGGTTAAAAAAAATAAATAAGTTTACAATACGTTTTTTAAAAAATTGGGCTGAATCAGACAATTGTATATTTTAGAAAATGAAGGCAAAATGTAAAACAGGCTAATCATGATTCCAAATTCAATCTTCAGGTCTCTAATTGATCCCATCCCAAAGGTAACATTCTATGCTAATTGACATGCTGAGATGGTTACAATTATGTAAAGTAAAACTAGGCCTGTTGGAAACTATATGTGTTCATGAAGCACAGGAGATGGCCAGATTTTATAATAGTTGACTGCAAAAGGATGCAACCACTTTGCTCACATTTCCTCCTTTGGTTTGGCCCTTGTACATGTGCAATGAGCCCCCTCCCAACTCTTCAATAAAGTATAGATTTCAAGGGGAATGTGACATCATTATATTTTCCGTGGGATTGGGCGAATGCGGCATGGTGGAAGGAGTTAGAATTTTCAGGGTTCACTTTGTAAGTCAGTTAAAGAGAAGAGAAAAAAACGAAACCTAACGTTCCATATTTATTGGCAGAATGATTTTACTGTGCATTTGTGACCACACACACGAGCGTGCTCAGCCTCGATAGGAAACAGATGGCAGTAGAGCGGATGCTGCCCCAGGTGGACTCACAGCATTTGCAGTTTCTGTAAGGCCTGAGCACAACTCCTCAATATTAGCCAGAAGGCGCCCTCATCCTCACTCAGACCCCCTCAATCCTTTCCCTCTGTGGTGAGCACCCTGGATGGGAGGCCAGGACTCCCCAGGGTGAGACTGGATGTTGAGAAGGCAGGAAAGCAGGAGGCCTGTTTATGCAATCAAGAGAGGGAGCAGCCTCCTTCGATGGTAGGGAACACCTGTGCCTCTTGGCATCTTGCCTCCCTGGACAGGCAAACCAAGCTAGCCACGTGCATGATGATTAGTATTATTCTCCCCCTCCTACGCATCAACACCGGCAATAGGGGTGTCATTAATACCACATCTTTGCTTTACTCCGTCTTCTCCCTCCCAACAATGTCAGTCCATCACTGTCCCCATCACCCCCGATTTATTGCAAGCCTCAACAAGCCTCTCCTGGATGGTTGCTAGGATTTTTTTTTAACTGCATCCAATCCTGCCATCTCTAATTCATGAAGTAGCTGAAGCCATAGAAATTCAACAACTCACTTCCTTGCTTAACCATCACTGGCTTCTCAAGCAATTCAGAATAGAACACAACTGGTCTTTCGTAGTGTGTGTGTGTGTGTGTATGTGTGTGTGTGTGTGTGTGTGTGTGTGTGTGTGTGTAACATTATTTGTCTAATGTCTGCTTGGTTGCCAGGTTTTTTTCTGTATCCATAGCAGGAAATCCACAGTAGAGAACACTCTGCCAGGCACTGCATGGGGCCTTGGTAAGGATTTGTCAACTGAATGACTAAGGTAGATCTGCCATCTATAGGGTGTGAAATTGGTCCTTCAATAAAATATTGTGTAGCCAGTACTGAGTACTTGCTGTAAACTCTGTCAAACAAAGCAGTGACAGAACCACTCTCTCAGAGCCACAGTCATTCTGGCAGGATTAGTTCCCCATGAAGTACCTCAGAGAGCTACTAGTTGGTAAATGGAGAATATTGTAGTTCAATCTTGTTTGGTTGAAGGCCCTCAAGACCTTAGGTTGCATGAGTTTTAGACTATCCTGTCCAACAAACTGATTTTATAGATGGAGAAACCAAACGTTAGAGGACATTACCCACTTCCTAAATGACCACAGTTATAAGCTATGGGAAGATCCTTGGAGCACCACAGAGAACCAAAGAGAAACAAGGCCTACCATGCTCTCAAGTGTATTGTCCAGTGTCTAGGTCAGCTGAGTGTTGTTAGGAGCCCCAGGTTAGTGTGGTACAGTAAAGAAAACTACCTTTCTAACACCTCATTCAATTCCATTTCCCTCTTATACGGATCTTTATTCGTTTCTAATCTTGGTATTACTTGTGCTCAAGGCTCTCTTGGAGATACTGGAGTCAGAGAAACCAGTCCAGCAACAAGGTAGGACAATGGATCCTTTGGTCAGAAAGACCTGGCTCAACTAAAGCTCTTTTGCTTGGTTATAGACTAGAGTGATTTTCTGAGTTTTCTGAGTCTCAATTTCTTCGTGATAATGACCTAAAGGGTTGTTATAGGAAGTAAAAGGCTATGGAAGGGCTTGAGGAAGGAGTGGGGTATGTGTGAATGGGATCAAAACACACTGTATGAAATTATCAAAGAAATAATAAAATAAAGTGAACTCAACAAGAAAACCTGGTATATTTAGTGAATACTCAATGATTTTTTTCCTTTCAACAATTCTTCTATTGTATTAAAACGCTCTCTACCTAAGATGGCTTTCACATTTTAAATTGGACCTTTCCTATTACATTATATGCAATTGTCCAATGTTATATACTGTATTTTATTTAACAGATTTGTGTGCAAATTTAAATTTTAATATAAAAAAAGTTGTCAAAGGTGAAAAAGAGAACTGTGGTCAAAAAATGAAGTGGCACAGCCTTTCGGAGCTGATGTAGTTTTGACTTTCAAGTCCCTAACAATCAATGAAATGGGTTTAGGAAGACTATTCTCTTCTCTCTTGTAAATAGGATCTGTGGTTGTTAAGACTATAGTGAATGTTAGAATGAGGGCATGGTGCCTGGCACAGAGGATCGCCTTAGAGAATCTAAGGCCTTTCCTTGTACCTGTTGCCATCTGTAGTCCTGGAGACATCATCCTAATGACAGCCCATTAAGTGACACAAAACTGCAATTCCTCGAGGATTGATTATAACTTTGGAAACAGTTGAGAACAGTAAAGTTCTCCATAAACATGGCCTTGACTTTGTTATAGGCCAAGAATTGTAGATGCTAGATGTATTCATTATTCATTGTGATCCCTTAAGGGACTCACAGTCACCCACTAACATATCCAGAATTACTTAGGGGATTTACAGCCACCCAATGATACACCTAGAATCACTTAGGGGATTTGCAGTCACCCACTGGCACATGCAGAGTCACTTAGGGGATTGACAGTCACCCACTGGCACACGCAGCAACACTTAGGGGAATTTTCATTCTTCAGCAAACAAGACAAAATGGTCTATACTGAAAGCCACAGGGTGCCCACAACAGAAAGGTTCATAAGGTAAAGAGTTTCCTTTTTCATAGAGAACATGGAACAACTTTTTTCTTAGTAAGCACTCTCCTGTGGTCTTGAAGAGAAAGGCAAGTGATCCATTTGGAGGAGTTTGGTGGTGGTGAAGCAGAAGTGGGGTGAGTCTTGGTGAGCATGATGGCTTAAGCCTATGATCCAAGGAAACTGAGGAAAATTCAAAGTTTGAGTCCAGTTTTGGCTATTCAGTGAGACCCTCCTCCAAAAACAATCAGTAGGTGCTGGGGAGAACTGTCAGTAAAATGATCACTTTCCAAGCACAAGTGCCTGAGTTGGACTCCCAGAATATACATTAAAAAACAAAACAAGACAAAACTTTGGGCATGGTGTTTGTTATCCTAGGGCTGAAGACTCAGGCAACTCCCCAGTCTCTCTGTCCAGCCTTCCTAGCCTAATCTCATGTAGCAATTTCCTCCACGACTGAGACGTTTCTTTCAGCAGGGAAGCTCTGTCAACAACTCAAAATAGCCAAGAAGTTCCTCAAAGTGAACAAATTTACTAGGCCCCTCCCTCCTAAGAGCAAACAAGAAAGAGCACTGAGTGTCATGCTCAGACAAGCAAGGCTGCAAGAATCTAACCAGAACCAAGTTGCTCAGAAGTGTAAACCAGCCAAGCTGCCAGGAAGAGGTTTGGACCAACCTAGTCACTTCAAGGACACTTTCCCACATGCTAACCTACTGGCAGGCTGTGCACTATGCTCAAGTTTTCCAGCTTTGGTACGCCATCACCTCTGCTGGGATAGGATTTAATGATACAGCTGTCTTTGAGTCATCTCTGCTTCTGCACGTAACCTCACATATTCCTATAAGTAACCCTAATAAAACTCATTGGTTCATTGAGTTGGACTACGGTTGTACCCATACTTTGGTCTATTGCAGGTTCCCTGTCTGGGGTGAGTGGATGTGTATATGTAGTGTCTCCCTAGGAAAAGTTTTGTCACACACCTACTTGGAGAGTTTAAAGCCAGTAGAAGTCCTCCTGTCTTACAAAAAAAGGTGGATGACGTCTGAGAAATGCTAACTACAAGTTGTTCTTTGGCCTCTACATATATATGCATATACATTTACCTATGGACACATGAGTACGTGATTGAGAACATGAATGCACAGATAATCCCCACTCTCAAATAGGAACAAAATCAGAACCTAAAAAAAAAAAAAGAAGAAGAAAGAAAGGAAAAGAAAATACATGGGAGAATGAATGAGCTTCCTGTAACCAATCAGTAAGCTAATTCGGTAGTGGAATTAGTGTAATGTCAGAAGCTGGTAGAATAAGCTAACGAGAGAATATCCAAAATTGCCGTTTACTACCTTAGTTATTTCTATCCCCAAATGTCTTAAATATAGCCTTTTAATTCCATATGTTGACAGGCAACAGGAAGAAAGAGTTGCTGAATGGTATTAAAACAGAAACATCGTCTGTGGGCAAAAATACCAGCCCCTGCTCCTGCCTTGTTTATTCAATCGCCTTTTTATTCATATTTTAAGCTGAGTTCATGTCAGGTTCTGCCTTTATCTTGTGCCTTAGCTAGCAAAGTTGGAGCATATGGGTAAGCATTTGAGCTCCATCTCCCTCTTACCCATGCAGCCTAGACATTTTGAGAGTAGCATCTCTGTGGTGTCTCTGTCTCCCATCACATGAAATCCCCATGCCCGTGCATTTTTACACTGAGAAGACTACAGGGATACGTAAGGCATAATCATGCTCTCAAGTTTACTGTTTAATGTGTACATCAGGTGCCATTAGAAATGATAATGTCGTCACATCAGCGTTCCTTGTGCAGCAAGATGCAGGAGGAGGAAATATGAAAAGGCAACTGAAACCTGGTGACAGTCACAGGAAAGTGTCTCAGAGGTAGTGACACGTGGGAAGGACCTGGAGCTGAAGACTGAGTGAGTATTTCAGGTAAGCCACGGAGCTTAAAAGTGCTAAGGGACTGATGTCAACATTAAGGTTATAGCATTTATAAAATGAAATCCCTTCTCTCCCCTCTTTCCAGCAGGGGGAGAATAACAGGCAGCAGGAACTGAAACTGTGTTGAAGGAAGAATGCTATGGTTTGGATTTGAAATGCTCCTTAGGGCCCTGTGCTGAAACCCTTGGTGCCCAGTTGGTGGCGCTGTTTTGAGAAGCTGTGGAAGGGGCCTGAGTTGTAGGTAGAGGCTGTTAGGAGTAGGCCAAGAGGGCCCTGCTTCCCTTCTTCCTCTGCTTCTTGATCTATCAAAATGTGTGAGAACTCTGCCCAGAGCTTCTGCTGTGCAAGGACTAAACTATGAGTGAAAAACAGCCTTTCTTATCTTAAGTGGCTGCCAGATCCTTTCTCATGGTGAGGAAAGAGATGAATGCTACCAGGAGAACAGATAGTTCAGTGTGACTCAAACCTAGACTCTGAGGAGGAAGGAGCGGATCTGAAAGGTAATGGGTGTGTGACCACAAGCAGACCAGTATGGTAGCCGAGAAGGACAGTGGGAATCTATGCCAGCCAGAATGTTGATTCCCTCAGGACATGTCCTTGCTACAGACACCACCTCTTCAGCTGGCAGACAGTTTAACCCCCAAAGAGACAGGGATAATGTTCACCTAAAAATAATAGAGCAATACAAGGGTAGTGACCAAGCCAGTATAAACACTGCTGTATTTAAAGAGTTTGAAAGAAGATTTCAAAGGCAAAGAAAGAAATTTGCATGAGCTACTTGGAAATTTTTACTGGTTTTAGAAATCTAGGCAGAAATTAGCATCCTGGCTTGTTGATAGAAATGCATTGCTAGTCATGTATACTATCCAGAGCCACACTGTCTGAATGGTTGTGGTCTTAAAGAAGGTAAAATGTTACAAAAATTTGTGTATTTTATGTATACATGCAAAGTATATAAAGATTGGGTATATGTAGACCCAGAAGGATCCTCTTGTGGGGGCTCTTAGAAAGTTTTAGAAATACTGTTAGTTTCATATGGGTAGACACAAGCCATGTTCCTTTATCACCTGTGGGAGCTATGTTTTTCTAGACTCAATAAGAATCATTTTAACTTGGTATCCTTAACCCTTACATCAGATATGCTTCCTAGAAGAATCTCTGGCCAGAGAAATGGAAAACACTTCTTATAGCATGAATGAGATCTGTAAAAGCTCATGTGTTTGGATAGTTGGCTCCTAGCTGGTGGTGCTGTTAGGGAAGACTGAGCAACCTTTAGGAGCCAGAATTTTACTGGAGGAAATGGGTCATTGGAGCATCATTAAGCGATGAAGAGGAAACCTAAATTATAATGTGTATATATATATATACATATATGTATATATACATACACATATGTATGTATGTATATACATATACATATATATATATATACATACATGGAGTGGTGGAAACAGACTATGTGTGCTGCAGGCAACAGAGATAAAGGGGCATGACTGACTATACTCTTTAGAACTGTGATGATTCCATGCTGAGTCCCAGATGCCAAATACAGAGCTGCAGGATTTGGTGTTTACTAAGTTCTAGTATTACTTTGGTCTGATCTTTTCATTGCTATGCCTCCATTTCTCATTTTTCCACATAGGAACTTTTGTTCTGTGCCAATGTATGCAAGATGTATGCAAATGTGGGTTTTTTTTTTCAATACAAGGGTCACAGTTAAGAAATTGCCTTGTGTGAAGAGACTTTGGACTTTTGGACACTGTTAAGATTGTTAAATACCATGGAGACCTTTGGAATTAGACTGTGTTTTTCATCAAAAGATGGCTGTGATCCAGTGAGAAATGTGTCTATAGGTTCATGTGTTTTTTTGGACACTTGTTTCTGATTCCCAGCTGGTATAGCTGTTTGGGAAGGTTGAAGAACTTTTAGGAGGTTGCGTCTTGCAGGAGGAAGTGAGAGACTCAGGACATGCTTTGAGGCTTTATATTCTGGCCCCACTTCCTGCCGACCCTCAGCTTTCATAGTGTTGGGCTATATTGTGATGGAGCAGGCTTTGTCTTCTGCCTGCTGCCAAGCCTTCCCTGTCCTGACAGACTGTAACCGTCCTAACTGTAAGCCAGAATAAACTCTCCTTTAAGTTCCTCTTGCTCCTTTATTTTAATCATGGCAACAGAAGAGAAACCAAAACACCTTTGAACTTGCTTCCTCACCTATCCACTGGGAATGATTTTCTATCTTCGAGGATTGCTGAGACGTCAAAATAATAGATCCCATGCCTCTGTCATTAAGCAGTCCTGCGTATTCTCCATGTTTTAGATGATTTCTTTCTGAGAAGCCCTGGGTTGAAGATTATAATGGAAAACTTGGAAGAGCAACTAGTAGGTTTTGACTAGTGCTATAGACTGAACTAAGGAACATAGACCTTCTGTACTTGCTTCAGAAGAGACTCAATGATGGTTCTGAATGTCTGAGGGTTACTGATAGAAGATAAATGTGCTGGTAGATGAGAGAGAAAAACTGCCACCGAGAGAAATGGGGAAATCCCTGTCACAGAGGGAAACCTTTGATTTTGTGGCAGTGTGTAGTCTCAGAGTCTCTGTAACCCATGGAGGAAAAGCTCTAGGTAAGACAAGCCTAATAGATTCTAAAGTAGTGGGAAATTGAAAGCATGGAGATGCTCCATCCACCCACTCACCCATCCACCTACTACCCAGCTACCTACTTGTAACTTTTCTTGTACCCGTATCTGCAGGCCAAGCTGAAAAGGTCAAAACAGTCGGTACAATTCTCTTACATCTTTGAACTTAATCTGGAAAATAAGCGAAATTCTAGCTGGCTTTTGCCTCTTCATTTTAATAGTTTCCTGATAATTATTGGCATTGGCAGCATTACCATCCTGGACTCAAGGGGTTGATTTTTTTCCTTCCAAGTTTGTGATGTAGATATGGACTTAGGACTTTAGAAAGAATTTATAATCTCTTTCCAAGACAGGCGGATTTCTGAGTTCGAGACCAGCCTGGTCTACAGAGTGAGTTCTAGGACAGCCAGGACTACATAGAGAAAACCAAAAAAAAAAAAGAAGAAGAAGAAGCTGTCAAATGGCACACGCTACATTTCAGATGTACTGTTTCTCACTTTACTATTCAGATTGGTTTAGAGGTTTAGGAGATTGGGTCTTTGGTTATTAAAAAAGAGGGAACTATTTTTTTTTTCTTGCAGGAATCCACTCATACTTATCACTCGTCTTTATTTTCATACAAAATGGTGTGGCTGGATGGCCTTTGTTTCATTAGAGTGCGAGGAAGGCTCTCATCACCGGCTCCAGCAACTTGGGATAAGTGTGCATCCTTGGGTTACACCTCTATGAGTCTGATCCTGGAATTTCACTCTAAGGCACAAAGGATTCTAAAAATATGTAGAAGCCAATTTTCCAGACCGTGAACTGAATGTATAAATACATAGCGTGGGAGCCTGAGGTTACAGACTACAGCAGAGGCAAACCTTAACAAGGGCTGGTGGAGAGAAGCAGCTGGAAGCTGTAATGATCAGCGTGCTTTCCTGTCCCCACCATTTTCTAATCCCCCAGGTGTAGCCACTTAGTCTGCACCTGTGGGCTCAGCCTTGCTCCACTCTGGATTCAGTCCTCTCCTTACTTATGAGGACTTTAAAGAACTCTAGGCCATTAGTTCAATCAACTAATGACTACTACCCAGTGAGCCAGATTTGCATCCAGATTTCCCTGGATTCTCTATGGCTTCCCCCACCCTGATCTGGTGCTGTGTCTGAAGTCCAGTTTCATTAGAGCCTGTTCTTCCTCCCCCTGACCCTAGACCACCTGTACGTCTGGAACATTGCCAGCGCTGTTAAGAGACAGCAGTGCCACCAGGGTGTCACAAACAACTGTAGCCTCCAACTGCTGCTGCTTCCCTGCTTGAACCTCCTCTTTTCAAGTATCCCCTTCTTTTGTCCCTGTTAGCCCTGAGGTCCCTGGACTCTGGGCTCTAGGCTGTTCTCACCTTTCATTTGGAAATGTCTGTGTCTCAGAACTGTGCTAAGTCAATGGATGTGAAGGCGAATAAGACCTGTCCTCCGAAAATTCCTAGCCCAGCAGAGGAGGCAGACTTAGAAGCAACATAATCTCATCCACTAGGGGAAGCACATGAACAGTGGCAAGATATTCCAAGGGGCTCAGTGATGACTCCATAGAGGGAAAAAGCTGGGCCCTAAAGGACAGGTAGGAGTTGTTTGCATGGATGTGTTGGAGGACAGTTTGAACAAAGAAGGGGAATAGTAAGCGTATGGTTCTTCAAGCAATCATGGGGCACTGCACTGAGGAATGGGAGGGAGGTAAAGCTAATGAACTGGTGGAGACTATACCAGTGATGGCCTTGAAGATGATGATGGTGATGATAATGACTTTAACAGTGGGAAAAATAGAGAAGGATGCTGTTAATCATGCTAAACCTAGTGGTTCTTTTTCTATAGTGTTGTAAGAATAAATTACCATATACTAAAATGAGCTAATGTTTATTTTTCAAAGTGAATATTCTAAGATGTTTCTCTGTGGCCAGAGGTTAAAAATCAATGGTTTAAGCAGAGTTAACCATGGCCCTGGGAAAATTGGTGAGTCTTGTGATAGGAATGTTCTGGAACCCATTTGACCTCTATTACCCTCTCAGTTAGCATTTCAAGGTACTACAGTGTTGAGCAAAACATTTTGGGAACAGAATAGGAATGGTCTCCCAGTTCTACACAGTTTGGGATGGTTTGTAAAAGGTCAGTCCTACAATGAAAGAAGATGCCCATGGTAGAAACGTTACAAGCATAAAAGCTGCCTGCCTGCCTGCCTGCCTGCCTGATTTGTCTTCATATTCTAAGGTGTCATTGCTGATCTCGGTGACATTGCAAGGCTACAGGTGTGGCGTGTTCACAGAAGGAAGCATAGGGGTGAAGTCAAAGCAGAAAGAGGGAGCTTGTGTGAGGAAGGCATTAAGAGTAGGGAGGGCAGAGTCTGGAAAGCACTCTAGAGTGGATGAGACGCTAGCTCAGAAACACGATATGCAACCCATTGTCAAATTAGGAGCTGTAAATGTTTTTGTAAAGTGACCAAGGACTCAGTTTCCCAGCCCTGGAAGGGTAAGAAGTGTCCCTGTGTGAGGTAGGATTTCAATAAACATATTAAATTCAGTTTTTTTTTCTCTTGAGCATGTTTGTATTGCTAAGATTGTTTGTTCCTACTGATTTTAAAAATAAAATATCAGGTTCTTCTACAATTAATATAATCACATATTTCTTATATGTGGCAGATGATAGGATTGTGACATATTTATATTTTGTTCTTTTTATTTGGTCCACACTAAATATTTTATTGGAATAAATCCATGACTTTTTAATAATAAAGAAACAGACAAGTGTCCTCTGGTTTTCCTTTTAAAACATTTCTTACAAGTAAAAAGAGTGGGAATGTCATATAGGTAATAGGAACCCTATCTTCTCCCTCTGTTTGGTAAGAGGGGTGTAGGGAACCGTCGAAATCTCAAGCCTATTGCTTCCAAATATTGAAGGAAGCATGGCATATGATGTCCAGAAAATACTTTGTAAATATATGTTGGATGAGTGAATGTCAGTGTGGTTGATAAACCCCATTCCACTCTCCATAATTGCCTCTCTTAAAGTCATCTATTTCCTGTTATCTGGGAACTTCTTTGAACTAATGGTAAAGAAGGCATAGATGAGCCCCTTGACTTGGCCAAACCCACTGCATAATTTTGGACATCAGTTTAATCCTAAGGCTAAATTCAGAGACCCAGACTCAACCACAGGCAGGCCCATCAAGTCCTGGAGGGTCTTCAACCATTCAGGACCATGCCTTGTCATGGTGGTATGTGTGTTGCTCTTCCTGCATAAGTCTGGTTGTAGCATATCTCAACCTCAGAGAACATGTGAAAAAAAAGTAACTTTGAAAGAAATAAGTCCTCACACACCGGCACCCTTCCTGCCGGCCCCGTTGTGATTTTGCACTGAGGGTGCATTTTAATTGCTGCAATGTGCTACACAGCCCAACCAAATTGAAAAGTAACAACCCTTACCTACCATTTGGAGACGTGATGGAAGTGCCAGAAGTTAGACTCCAAGGACTAGACACCGTAACAGAGGCCCCCTACTCTCTCTGAAGAAGCTCATTAGTTTTTGCTTTCTCACATTCTGTTTGTTGTGGCCAGCTGCCAGAAATGGTGACGGCAAAGAGAATAATTGAGAGTTAAAAATATGTGCAGAGTGGCTGGGCTGGGGGGGGACCCCGGGCAGCTGGGGGAGTAGTACAGGTAATAGCATCTGGGATGAAGGAGACAGACAGAAAGATGCAGCAAAATGCAGAGAGTAAGGGCATGGGGAGATAGAGAGATGACAGAGCCAGAGGACAGAGCTAGAGGACAAGGACACAGAACACACAAGGGACTTCATGCAGAGGAAGATGGGGGAGGGGGGGAGAGGAATGTCGGAGCAGATATCTGCAGCAGCTGGGGCCTGGGATGGACCAGGACTGTGCTCACGCACATCATGCTGAGCAATCCATACTCTGCTCACAGTAGTGATGAAACAGAAACTAGATTTCACAGGCAGCCAAGAGTGTCAAGTACCAAGACACGTGATCCAGATGTGGCTGTGGCTGATAGGCAGCCTCTCTTCACCCTCAGCTTTCTATTCCCATCTACTCACATTGAGCCTGGGCACCACCCCACCTTGTCATGGATTCTTTGAATCCATAGGCCATGCATCTTCCTGGACAGAATGGGGTGACTAAAGAAGCACAGGCAGGTGGGATTGTGGATGCCTAACCTCCTTCCTTCCTTCCTTGATTCCCTGCTTCCTTCCTTCTTTGCTTTCTCCCTTGATTCCTTCATTCTTTACTTCTTTCCTTCCTTGATGCTTTGCTTCCTCCCTCCCTCCCTCCCTCTCTCCCTTCCTTCCTTCCTTCCTTCCTTCCTTCCTTCCTTCCTTCCTTCCTTCCTTCTTTCCTTCCTTCCTTGTTTCCCAGAGGTCCTACAGTTCCCTCCACACTCAGCAAATGCCTGGGGGAGTGCTCACAAGAGGCCTTCAATAGGCACTGTCAATCCTGGAAGAGCTCCTCCCAGCATGGCACCAGGGACCAAGTAGCCACTACTTGAGCCAGGCACTGCAGGAGCTCTGTATGCAGGAACTTTGACAAATGCCACAGTGTTCAGGCTGACTTGGATCTGAAAGGAAATGTCAGGGAACCAAAAAAAAAAAAAAAAAAAAAAAAAAAAAAAA
>JADRCD010221983.1:0-15380 GCA_019843815.1 Montemys delectorum | reverse complement strand
GAGAGAGAGAGAGAGAGAGAGAGAGAGAGTCAGCCCAACCAGTGCTCATAGTTCTTGGATGTCCCACTTCTCTTTTGCATCAATTAACCAATTATATCATGTTGTAAAGCTAAGCCATCCAATGGGATGCGACTCGATCATGATCCAGGTCAGAGATTTTTTTTTAAAAAGGATATTTTAGGAAATATATTCATTAGCTCAGTTTGGCTTCTAGTGTCCTTTTTTTTTACAAAAAGATATTGTGCTGCTGAATTAGTGTGTGTGTGTGTGTGTGTGTGTTCCTTTCTGAGACACTAAGCTTATTCTTCCCCTAACAAAGTTAATGGTTAATGATAAAACTGACCTGGACAGATGCCGGATGTTTGTGTGTCCTTTAGGACACTAACATCACATGTTTGAAACTATATTTTCTAAAAGCAGAATCAAATCTATCACTACACAAAGCTTTTATTTTGATTCATATGCGTGATAATCAGTTGTATTATTTACAGTTTAATGAGTTGAAAAAAAATCTAGTAAACGACACACAAATTTGTCATAAATGGAGAAATTACCAAAGGGCAGCTGGAGTAAAGTCACTGGAATCCATATAGAAAGTTTATTTTGACCACTTTAAAAGTATTTCAATTTTTTTTCCTAAACCAATCAAGCAAAAGAAGGCAAATATTGGCCCAAGGAAGCAGGTTAGTGATGGGAAAGAGAGCATGCTCATTAAAACGACGGGAAGGATGCAGAGACAGCAGAGAGAGGTGGGCAAGACATGACGACACAAAACAGTGCAGATTATTCATATTGTTTGACAGTCTGCAGGGTTCAAATGTGAGAGTTCAGTCATGGAACGTGACCCTAGGGAGATATGAGAAATTGAAACTTTTTTTTAATGCTATTGTTTGTAATCAGAAAATAGCCTTATGTGAGATGACTGTATCCATCTATCTATACTAGCATGTTGTAAATTAATACACTAATATATTGTAGTCATTTAAACATACGTGGAAAAGACTGAAATTCATATATTACATATAGACTGAACTGTCAATGCAAGAGCAACTCCAGGCAGAGAGTAGGATCTGAGAGACTTTAGAAGAAGAGAGGAAGTCAGTTTAACTCTTGGCCATTGGCCTGCATAAGCCTGTGGTCAAGATTCCTTTTGTTCATCTTGCAGTACTGCAGTCGACCATAGGAAGTGCAGGGAGATTTGAAGTTATTAGGTACAATTTGCATAGGAATGTATGTAGCTGGTAACCTGTGACTAAGTCACATCTATATCTAGGAGGCCACTGTCAAATTACGTCCATTATTGAGACGTCAAAATAGAGAGGGGTCTTTTATATGCAATTAACTGAGCCCCCATAAACCAAACAAAAGGCGTTTGGTTTTGTCACAATATATATATATATATATATATATATATATATATATATATATACTAAATTTTAGAAGCATCATAATACAAATTAGTATATCGGGATTTAATAGATATGTTTTAACTTAATAGTAAAAACTGACTGTCCCAATGACATGCCAAGATTAGGAGGTGGGGCCTTCATTACTGTTGCCTGTTTACCTGTATTAGCGATATGAAACATTGTCTCCTGCAGAAACATGAAGCAGATAACAGATACTTTAATACTTACAGTGGTTACTTTTATAACAATAATTTGATAGTGTAAATTATTGCTGCTTATTTTTAAATATATTATAAACATTTACATTTGTGAATCAAACTCTAAAAATAATAGAAAACAATCACAAACTATACTCCATTTCCCTTGACAGGGGGAGACATATGCGGTGGCACAAATGACATTTTCCTGCCTCCCCCAGAATATTTTTAACTGAGAACTCATGGAAGATATTGTAGTCATAAAAACACAATTCAGCAATGATTTTATTATAGCAGAATTTTTACTATAAAGATGTTAAGTCAGGGGAAATGGTTTATGGCAGTGCTGTTTCTAAAACCTGAAGAGTGTTCCCCTCCTGCTTTAGGAACAGTCTGATAGAAACGACACTGAGACCTTGCTGAGAACAGAGTGCTAAAGCTTCTTTCATTTCTCACATCCTCAATCATGAATTTACAACATGACTTTGAAATATAAAGCATATTTCAGTAAAATAAATTCTATCTTTGAAATGTCTGATATCAAAGGCTCTCTCTAGTGCTCTTCATGATAAGAAAATGAATATCAAGTTTTTCAATTAATAAGAGATAAGATAATCCGTCTTAATTGATGAACTGGTTTTCCTTGGAAGAGCAAGCCTTATTTAACTGCTAAGCTAGAGTGGTAAGGGCAGATACATGGTGTGAACTCCACTGCTCATCTAATCTCGTTCAACCTAGAAGATTAGATCTCAGGGCTAGGTGCTGGTGATTTAGCAATGAGCCTTTGTTCACTATGGCTAGGAATGACCTCAGAGTCATCCTCTAACCAGTTGTAGTCAGCATATGAAAGAAAAGCTATTTGCTAACTGTGATATAATGGTCTAGCAGGAATCAAATAATGTAACTATGAAAATTTTATTTAACATAGGATTCTTGTCACTATAATAGAGCTTCCTAGTCTCCATTTACTGTTACACTACTGTGGAAAGTAAATGATAGCCCAAATAACTATATTAAAAAATTAATATGTAATGGTTACAATGATCAGATTCAATCCTCCATGTTTCTTGACATTGATAGTATTTATAATTTCTGTGGTTGTAGGTAATTTCTCTCTTAACTTTCTACCAAAGATTTTGATTGGTATGAAATATTCCATACAATATATCTATTGTAAAGACTAAATGTAGGCAAGAACACTAAATACATTTTACTTGACATGCATGGAAGTATGTCTCTGTTAACTTATATTATATGTCATATATATTATATATAATTATATTATATATTATATACAATATGTAATATATAATAATTATATTATATATTGACTTATAATATATTATATATGTAAAAGTATGCTTTTATTGGTTATCCATACACATGAAGGTATAATTTTATCCCTGGTAGGGGGGAACAATGTTCTATGATTTTTACCTGGCAACATTAACTGTAAACCTGAAAATAAAGTAGTTACAAGGTAAATAGGCAAAACACAAAGGAATCACAGATTTAGGACCCTATTATTGACATTGAGAACATGAACTTTGATTCTTGCAATAGGAGGCAGATATAAGAGCATTCCAAATGCAGATTTATAGGCTCAGATCATGAGTTTCTCTTTGGATGAGTACATAAAATATGACAGGAGAATTCAAATTACTCGGTAAGTATTAGCCGCTTACCTTCCCTTTTGATATGAGAACTATATCTTATGCCCTTATTCATGACTAAAGTGTTATCCTCAAGACAGATAATGACATTTTGGGTAGATATCATGTGGGAGTGTTATTGAGAACAGATTAGATTACCTAGAGAAAGAATTCAAGTATCCCAAGTGGTTCTGACAGTGACCATGGGTTGATCTATTATTAGTGGAACAGAGTGGAAGAGGAAACAACCCAGCTGAGGTTAGTTATTGAGCTGAATAAATCAGATCAATAGAAGTAACAAGGACAGTGTGGTGACCTAAATGAAGATGGCCCACACAGACTCATAGGGAGTGACATTATTGGAGGTGTGGCCTTACTGGAAGAAGTGTGTCACTGGGGAGTGGCTTTGAGGTTTCAGAAGGTCAAGCCAGGCCCAGTGGCTCCCTGTTTCTTCCTGCTGCCTGAGGTCCAGATGCAGAACTCTTAGGTACAATTCCAGCAGAATGTCTGCCTGCGTGACGCCATGTTTGCTGCTATGATAGTAACGGACTAATCCTGTAAACCAGCCCCAATTAAATGATTTCCTTTATAAAGGTTGCTGCAGTCACATTGTTTCCTCACAGCAGCCCTGAGACAGCCTTGTAAGATGAGATGAGCCACTTCATGAAGAAGTGTGGACTGTATGATTTCAAAGGCAACTCCTGATGAGGTCTATGATGTTACTACAAGGATGTCTGAGGTGAATCCCTGGTGCTCCTGAAGACTTCCAAGAATCCCAGCCCTGTCAGATGCCTCATATCCATCTTCAGTTCCAAGTGAACTGAACCAGAATGTTCCCCCATAGGTTCAGGTACTTTGACACTCAGGCCCTAGTTGAAAGCCCTATTTGGAGAGATTTAGTTGCTACAGCAAGTATGTTATTGGGAGAAGTCTTCAAGAGTTTATAGTCACACCCCACTTCCTGTTTGCTTTTTTCTCCCTCTATTTGTGCAAGTAATTAAAGATATGATCCCTATGCTTCCTGACTCCTGCTTGCTGGATGCCTCCTCGACATGACGGACTCTATCCCTTTGAAACCACAAGCCCAAATAACCATAAGTCTCTTTGGTCATGGTGTTTCATCATATCACCTTAAAAGTAACTCATGGAAAAATGTTAGTCACCCACTCTGTTTTGTGACACTTGCTGACTTTAGGTTTAAAGTGTGACATGCTTGAAATCCCTCTTTTAAAAATCATACATCAGTAGTGTGAATCCCAACATAGTGATGTTAGGAGGTAGGCTAGTTAAGTAGTAACTAGATTGCTAGTATTGTGCTCTCAAGGGTGAATTTATGCTGTCATTGCAAAGGTGGCTTTTGTGGGCTCAACTATCATTTCACTATTTCATTATTTCACTATTTCACTAATGACATCTTTCCCTAAGGAGGTTTGTTTATAAAAGCAAGTTTGCCAAAGTGTATTCATAGTGTGTATATGTCCTCACTGATATCCCCTGTGCATGACACAGGAAAGAGGTGTTTGTTGGAAAGCGACACTGTGACATTGATCTGTAAGGAGAATAAACCTCTGCTCTTTATAAATTATCCAATGACAGATATTTTGGTAGAGCATTGAGCAACCCAGTAAGACTGTGCTCCTGTTTTCAGCTCAGTTTCAGGGAGGCAGTTCTCCACAGCTTCTCTCTCATTAGCTAACATAGCAGGATCTGTTACTTAAATAACTGGTTTGCAGTAAGAAAATGTCATGAACACTGGGCTTTCAAAAATGTCATATGTTCATGAATTAGATTTGTAGAGGAAGCTTTAACAGGAGGATTAACAAAGCACTCTTTTTTTTTTTCCTTGCTGGTCTTATTAAATTTTTGTGCCTTTGATGAAGGATCATTTAGCAGAATCACAGGCTTCCCTGAAGAGAACAAGAGAATAAAACTACCAACCATTAGATGATTATGCAGCTAATTCTTGGGTTAGTGTCTATGAACTTTGTTCTTCACTTTTAGTGCCCTACTGTTATTTTATTGATTCCTTCTTTGTACTAAGGTTTTTAAGGTACCATGTTAGAAGAGAAATAATTTTAATGGCCACTCAATATATTGAAAGTTTAGTATATGTTTCCTTTTTGCATTTCAAAGCAGCTTTGAATTCTTATATTTTCTGGAACTCAATCAAGTCTACATGTAGATGTTATAGAAAATTACTGCAAACACTGAGGCTTAAAATAACAAAAATGTATTTATGGTTTTTATGTAAGGTTTATATTGTTCTGAAAATTAAGAGACCCAATTTGGTCAAATGGGGCTAATGTCAAGGCACTGAGAAAATGCACTCACTCTTTCTAGAGGCTCCAAGGGCTTATCGATTCTTTGTGTGGCCCTGCTTTTGCAATAGTGGACCTGAATTCTTTTTTTTTTTAAGATTTATTTTATTTATTTTATATGTATGAGTACACTGTAGCTGTACAGATGGCCATGAAGCATCATGTGTGTGGCTGCTGGGAATTGACCTCAGGACCTCTGCCGGCCCCACAAGCTCTGGCCCCACTTGCTCTGGTGAAATTCATTGTAGCTGTCTTCAGAAGCACCAGAAGAGGGCATCCGATCTCATTATGGGTGGTTGTAGGCCACCATGTGGACCTGCACTCTTAGTGTGTGTCTCCCCTCCAGCAGTCATGCTCTGTGCTCTGAGTCCCTGATGCTGCACTTCTGCTTCTCACCTACATGTCCCCTTAGGATAGCCGTGGACCCACCTTGAAAAATCAAGGTAATCACCTTGTTTTTCTTTTATAGAAGATAGATTTTTTTCCCTCACATAATATGTGTTTATTATGGTTTCTCCTCCCTCTATTCCTCCATTCCAGGATCCACAGCTTTTCTTTCATTAGGAAATAAACAGGCTACCAAAGGATAACAGAATGAAATAAGATAAAATGGAAACTGACAAAGCAAAATTGGACAGAACAAGAAAATAGGAGAGAAAAGAGCCCTAGAGAAGGCATACACACACACACACACACACACACACACACACACACACGCACACGCACACACACACGCACATGCACACACACACACCACTCACTCACACACATGCACACATATAAAAACTACTCTCACATACATACATACACACATACACACACACACACACACATCACTTACATATACATCACTCACTCACTCACACACACAAATCCACAGACCCACTTTTTCACACACCCAGGACTCCCATAAAAAATATGGAATTGGAGGCTATAACATATATGCAAATGACCTATAGAGCAAAAGAAAGAAGAAAAAGTATAAAAATTTAAAATGAGTTAATTTTTTTTTAAAAAAAGTTCTGATATATGATATAGATGTTACTTTTCTTTCCTCAGATGAAGTGATGAGATGAGATCCGTACCCAACTTTACAAATACCTGGCTTGGGCTGAGCCCAGAACATTTCTATATAACTGTCCCTGGAAGCTTTTAGTCTTAGTACAATCTGATCTTCTGCAACTCCAGACCTTGAAAGATTCAAATTCCAGACTGCTAAACTAGGCTTAGAATGTTTCAGCCTTCAAGACTTACTGCTGAACAAATTCACCCTTTCTAGTTCTTCCTGAACTCTGGCTGGCTGAGTTAACTCAACTGTTCTGGCTCAAACTCCTCTCTAGGCTGACTCATTCAAACTGCCTCCTCTTTGCTTCTGTCTGAATTGCTCTGCTTGGAATACTACCTCTGAATGCCATGAAATGAATCTCTCTGAACTCAACTTCTCTGAATTGACCTCAACTGTATGCAACTGAACTCTTCAAACTGAAGTGAACTGTTAACTTTTCCAAACTGAACTCCACTCTGCTGAACTTATTGTACTGACTCCCAGCTTACTGATTCTCCCTACACTGCTCTTAAGTAGCTTCTCTTTCCTGTGCTGTTCTTCTGAGAGTTGGACTAATTCTATCTCCGGCACATTCTGCCAAATCTTTCTCAGATTAATAACTTTATCTGCCTCTCAATTAGATATCAATTTCAAACATGGCTACTTCCTCCTACAAATTAAATTTACCTTAAAGGTGTGCAGTAAGGATGTGTCTGTATTCCAGCTAAAAAGATTAAAGATGCGCCATTCCAGCTGAATCACTCAGACCTAGCAGGTCTTTGGATATGATCCCTTGCCAAACCTGCCATGTTGCTGGATTCAAATTCCTCTACAATATGAGACAAGGAACCTACAAAGAGTCTATGAGTTCATTTTCTTTTGGCCTTCTATTGCTAGTCATACAGTCTGACTACCATTAGGTGTAGCTTGTTTCCCTAGTAAGACTACCATGGAAGAAACTAAATTTTCATTTGCAAGTGGTTATCACTTGGAAGCAGCTTCTGGGTTAGGATGGGAGGATGTGTCCACTTCTTTCACCTCTAGAACGCCACCTCGTACAGACCCATGCAGGTCCTGTGTGTGCTCCCTCAGAATGTGTAAGTCCATATGTATGTCTATCATGTTGATTTAGAAGGTCACGTTTTCTTGGGGTCTTTGATCCCCTCTGCCTCTAATACTCACTCTTTCTGCCTTCTTTTCTGTGGGATTCTTTGATCCTTGAGGCTCCAGAGGGATTTGATGAAGATATTCTATCTAGAGATGAATGCTCCAAGTGAAGACTTATCTGGGGGTGAAAAATTTAAAGACCACATCCTCTAACATAATCTGCTAAAGTGGCAAGATATACATTTCCTTTATCCTCATTAAGAGTTCAAATAAGATAGATGGCAGTAGAAGAAAAACCATAGCAACCTTATTCATAATAGCCAGAAGTTGGAAACAACCCAGATGTCCCTCAGCTGAAGAATGAATAAAGAAAATGTGGTTCATTCACACAGAGGTATACTGTTCAGCTATTAAAAATAAGGACATCATAAAATTTTCAGGAAAATTGATGGAACTAGAAAATATCATTTTGAATGAGGTAACCCAGACCCAAGAAGACATGCATGGTGCGTACTCACTTATAAGTGGATCTTAGCCATAAACTACAGACTAGCCACACTATAATTCACAGACCCAAAGAAGTCAAAAACAAGGATGATCCAGGGGACGATCATTGAATCTTTGTCACAAGGGGAAATAGAATAGATATCAGGGGTTTATAGTGGGAGGGAACTGAGTGGAAGAGGGGAGGGGGAAGGGATACAGCAGGCAGGGTTAGGTGTAGGGAAAGCAGGGGAAGGAGAACAGAAAAGGGGCAGAGGCCATGTCTATGAAGTGCCACAGAACTGGGACAGAGGTTGGGGGGCCATTCTGGGTGATTATGGGGGTGACTGTAGCTGAGACTCCTAGAAGAGGGGATCCAAATCCTGAAATGCCAACCTCCTATAGCCAGGCAGGAGTTCCAGTGGAGGAATAAGGACAGCAACACACTTCTAAAGCTTTTGACCCCAAAATGTACAGGGAGAAAGATAGAGCAGAGGTGGAGGGAATGGATAGCCAATCACTGGCTTAAATAGAGACCCATCCCATGGGCAAGAACCAATCCTCGACACTATTAATGACTCTCTGCTATGCTTGCAGACAGGAACCTAGCAAAAGTGTCCTCTGAGAAGCTCTACCCTGCAGCCAATGGAAACAGATGCAGAGACCCATAGGCAACATTAGATGGAGTTTGGGGAGTTTGAAGGAGAGCTGAGTGAAGGAGTACGGGACTTGAAGAGAAGAGGACAGGACTTCCACAGGAAGACCAACAGAGTCAACTAAAGTGGACCCTTGCAGGCTCCCACAGACTAAACCATAAACCAAAGAGGAAGCATGAGCTGGACCTACACATATGTAGCAGAAGTATATCTTGGTTTTCATGTGGGTTCCCCAACAACTGGAGCGGTGACTGTCCCTGTATCTGTTATCTGCCTGTGGATCGGATTTCCTCAACTGTGCCACCCTGTCTGGCCTCAGAGAGGACATGCCTAGTCCTGCAGTGACTATGAGCCAGGAGGGGTTCGGGTGGGGGGGAGGCGGGCAGCTTACCATTTTCAGAAGAGGAGGGGAGGGTTGAATCCAGGTAGGATCTATGTGTGTGTGTGTGTGGGAGCTGATATTGGAATGTAAAGTGAATAAATAGATTAACTTAAAAAACGAATGAAAGCAAAGAGTACAAACTCAAGAAATAAGAGCATGCTTCCAAATAACTAACCTTCCCATTCCATCAAGTGTAGCTCCCACGAAGGGACATGGATTCTACTTGGGACTCTTAAGTGAATGAGTACTGATGTTGGATGCACTTTTATATGTATTGTATTTTTAAAAGATTTTTAAACTTATAGGGTATCCCAGCCATCATGAACATATCATTCAGCATCATAAAGTTTGGGCTGAACTTCCATTATCATCAGGGCGGGAACATGGCAGCTCCTGTGAATGCACTGTGCAGGAGGAGCTGAGAGTTCTACATCTTGTCCAGAGGGGAGCCAGAAGACAGTCGTGCAGGCAGCTAGGAGGAACGTCTCAAAGCCCAGCCCCACAGTGGCCCACTTCCTCCAAAAAGGCCACACCTCCTAATAGTCACTCCTCTACAAAGCATGTTCTCAAATTGAAACAATAACAGTAGCTTCCCTACTAGGCCTATGATGCCAACTCTAGGTTTTGACAAGGTTTATAGCATCAGGTATGAAATTCTCTCATAAGGCCTTAAATATAATCAGAAAGAGTGGTTGGTTAACCCACTAATAATCATGCCACTATTGCCCCATGGGCACATCTCGTGTGGCCAGTCGGTGGTGGAGCACGTACGATTCGTAAGACATCTGATGGCTTTTCTTCCCCAGCTGCCTGAGTAACCCACCTACTGCCACCCTAAAAGCTAGGTGACAAACAGGAAACTTCTAGTTAATTTACAGCTTTATTTCTGCATGTCCTGTGGCCCAAGCATAATGGATTCAATGGTTGTTCTTAACACCTAGTTCTGGCAGGGAACCAAGAGCAATAGCAATAGGCTGAGTCATTTTGAAGGACTCAAAGGCTCTGTGGTCAAAAAGTCATTGGATGGTATACTGTACCTGGGACTGAGGCGTTCATTCAATAACTTGTGGCTTTCAGTAGCAGCTTTATCTATTTTATACGGGTGTATAGCAAAAACCTATGTGTTTTTAAAAGTATGTCTGAGACAAAAAAAAAATTCATCTATCATGATTTGTTTGCATCCAGTGTATATGTCTAAGCAAATACAGTCTAAAATAACTTAACTTAAAAGAATTGTAAACTGTATACTCATTCAGGTAAAGACACATCTGCATTAAAAGAAATCATGAGAAGTTTTTCCTCCAATGCTGTTTTAAGACCAAATAGGCAGGACATTCATAGAAACAAAAAGTAGCAACAAATTGAACTAAAGTGATAGAAGAAGAAAGACTTTCAGACCTGCCATTTAGCATCACCAGAATCAGAAGTAATGACAACCCACAGACAGTAGTGCCTAGAGTACATCCTGTTCACCACCGCACACGACAGAGCCCTCTGTGGTTTGGAGTGCTTGTTGTGAGTGGTTGGAATGCTCTGTATTTGTCTAGTTTCCTCCTGAATAGGGTGTCCTAAGTATAGAACTAGATATGGAAGGGTCTTGACTTTTTCTAAGCTTGGAGTGCCTGTGCATATATTTCATGTGACCCGGATGCATAGGGAGAAGGTGGACATGCATGACTATGAGGACATACCTATACTTCCTGTCATTATTCCAGAGGCGGTGGAACCTTGGAGAATGAGTTGAACTAAATCCTCAAGCAACTGCCAACTTAATTCAGAGTCCCAGACAACTTACTCTCTGAAGGTTAAGAAAGGTCACACAAGTAAAGTTCTCATGAGTTTAAGCTGTATACTATCACAAGGACAAGCCCAGCCTGGTAGAAACATGTTTTTGTTTGTTTGTTTGTTGTTTTTAATGTTGTTGTTGGCCCATAGAGGCATATAAAGGATAGCTTAAACATTTAATTAAATAACAATAGCAAGATACACATGAGTAACTCACTCTTATCCACTAAATCTGGAGGGACCACAAAAACACATACCAAGAACAAATCTGTTTTGAAGAAATTGAGGTTATGAGACTCCTGTTTTCTTAGAGCGTTCTCACAAGCATTTCTCCTTATACAACTTCATTTGTGGACCATACTTTGACACACTATGATGTGGGTTGAACAGATATTTGAAGTGGCTCAATACAGATGCAATGATGCTTGGTCCTGACCATGTTGCTTGTGTTTATTGAGGGTTGGTTTTCTGTCCTCAGTAGGGAACCGTACCAGAGCATCTTTCTGTGCCCGTCCTCACTGACTTAGTAGACCCAGGTATGGAGTCCTGGGAACTCCTGCTGTAGAAGAAGCCCCATTGTGCATTCTGATGGCAGTTGTTCTCAGTGTCAGGAATCTGTAACTGAGGTGCAAAGCCCGGTCAACTAAGAAGTGAGAGGATCTGTGTTGATAACATGTGTGTTATATGACTTGGGTCCCTTGAATAAATAATTCACAACATGGAGCTATAGTCAGCTCACTCTGTTCTAAAAAACTCATTTTCCTTCAGCTCAGATGTAAACTAATGCCTCCTTTCTGGGATTATCCAGGATCACGGATTCAGAAGCTGACACAGCAGGCAGGCAATGCCAGGGTCTGCTGCCAACCAGAATGAGAAGGCAAGGGAATTAGCTATCAAACTAGAAGGCAGACTTTGACTAAACAGGCTTGATTCATTGCCTACACTTTAGCCAAATGTCCAGTCTATTAGGCCTTTGAAACTTTAAAGAAAAGTGCATTTAAATGTTTTACTTTAAATTTTAAATTAGTACACAATTATACCATTTCTAATTTTCTTTTTTCCCTTTAACCCTTCCCATATGCTACCCCAGTCTCTCAAACTCATGGCCTCTTTTTCTTTGTTTTAGGTGCACATAAACTCTCTCTCTCTCTCTCTCTCTCTCTCTCTCTCTCTCTCTCTCTCTCTCTCTCTCTCTCTCTCACACACACACACACACACACACACACACACATTCCTTTTGCTTTCACCATTCCTTAATTGCCTGGAAGTCTTCATGTAGGTGTAGGGCTCCTTGAGATTTCTGACATTCGTGTGCCTGCCTATTGGTCCTGTCTTGTTCAAGTGCAGTTTAAGCAGCAGCATTGTTGAGGTACCTTGGTATAGTTTTCCTGTTATTCTCACAGTAGATTTCTTGGTCCCCTGGTTCACACAATCTTTCTGCTTCCTCTTCAGGAATGTTCCCTGAGGTTTAAGTGCAGGAGTGTATTATTATGTTTTCCATTACCACAATAAACACCATAACCAAAAGCAACATAGTAAGAGGAAAGAGTTACTTCATCTGGTCTTATACTTGTAGGTAACACTTCCTCACTGAGGAAAGGCAGGGTAGGAGTTCAAGACAGGAAACTAGAAGCAGGAACTGAGGCAGAAGCCATGGAGGAATTCTGTTTACGGCTTTGCTCCCTGTGGCTTCTTCATCTTGCTTTCTTAAGTAGATCTAGACCATCTGCTTGGTGTGGAACTGACCACTATTGGCTAGTCCCTCCTGTATCTATCATTAAGCAAGAAAATGTCCCATGAAGTTCCCTATGGGCAACTTGGATGGAGGCGTTTTCTCAAGTGATGTTTCTTTTTCCTAATGACTCTAGAGTCCATCAAATGGACAAAACAAACAAACAAACAAATGAACAAACAAAAAACACAACTGAGAGAAGAAGTTGTATGTCAATGTATCAATTGTGGCTGGACACTTCGTAACCAGTCATCCTATGCACTTTGACCAGTTACAGTTTTGTATAACGGTCCTCATTTCTTGCAAAGAGAATTGTCCTCGATGAAGGGTAGGAGCTACACTTTTCTGTGGGTAAAAGGGTAAACATTAAGAAATTACCCTAGAGTAGGAGATTTGTCTGAGAAAATTCTTATGCAACTAAATTTACCTGGAATTGGCAAGATTAGCTTTTTCTCCCTCCTCAGCATAAAAGAGACTTAAAATAGAAATTAAGTTCCATTACAAGAAACTCAGTTTCATCCCTCATCCTTGGATTTGTGGCCTGAGAAAACATATGACCATTGCAAATAGAAGAATTTCCATGTGAGCCGCTTCTAAGGCAGGGGGCGTAACGAAGCGTGATGGCTAGCCAGTCCTTTCAGCCAACTTGAACACGAGCACGTCACCTCAAAAAGCAATAAATAGATAGAAAACAGATTATGGAAGTCCTCTTGCTAAGTCCAAAGTCGTCTTCTAGTGAAGATTTCCCTTTGGTGTTTGACGTACTGCGCGTCGATTGAATGATGAAGTCTGTGTCATTCATTATGAAAATAGACTAGAGAATTATATGCTTTGGAAGTGAATTCATTACAAAAGTAATTTACAAAATACATCAAGCTCGTTCACGATCTTTCTACAGGAAAAGCCAAATAGTTTTAAATACATTGCAAGGTCATTATCATTTCTCTCTTAGATCTTACTTTTCATTAGCTACTTTGTGAATTATGTGTCGCACACATATCTAAATTTGCTTATGCTTTTCATGACAAAAACTGCTTTTTATGTATGCCTTGGAGAATCACATTTCAATGATGGTTTCATTCTTTAAAATAAAGATGAAATTCCAGTTTTTACAATACTGCAGTGAAATGTTCTTTTCTTTTCTTTTCTTTTTTTTTTTTTTTTCCAAATTTGTATAAGCCGACTTTGCTCCATGGAGACTGTAACATGATCCTTCATCTTTTGAATTTTTGTATCAAATCACCATTTTAAACTCCTGGGAGCAGGAGAAGTTAGGCAAGAAATGTTACACGGTTAACATAAGGTTGTTCGACCCTCTTTGGAGCTGAAAACTCAGTTATCAACTTAAATTAAGGTGGAAGTCAGAGCAGATTTGGTGACTCTCTAAGCGGTACACACTTACAATGCTGTTCATTACCACGAACATGCCAGTACATGTTTGTTTCCCAGGAAAAATAGAGCTCTATTCATTATTCATAGAGGTCCTCCTGTACAGTAACGACATTCATTCTCTAATGGTTCCATGACTGGGGTGTTGTAAAGCCCAAAGATGTTATTTTTGGAAGATAGTCTGCCAATTAAAAGCAAACAGCACTGAATTGCTTAGTAATGTCTTCAACATTGATTGCCTGTGACTGCAAATGAACAGGAGAGAAACCAAAGGCACACCATCCCCTGTTCCCATGCTGCCCGCATCACTGCCCCCTTGCAAATACATCCTTAGTCAATGAAACTTCCAACTTAAAAGCTCAGTCTTCCCTCTTCAAGCCCAAGTAACTCGAAAAACACTAAATTCATTCTCTTACAAACATTTAATTATTTCTCCCTGAGATGTAATAAAATGTGTGAAGTTAACAGAGTAGCTAGTATTAGATGTGATTACCTGGAGGTGAGTTCAGGATATGAAGACAAATATAGCCATATTCTTCAATTGAAAGACAATATTTTATATGAACTAAATATATTCTCCAATTTTGTGGCTTATAAAACATGGAAGAAAAATGGCATGATGGTTGATATCCATAATCCTAGCACTTCAGAAACTGAGGCAGGAAGATCAGAATTTCAAGGTCATCTTGAATTGTATGGGGGCGAGATGAAACCAATCTGGGAAAAATTAGAACCTATTTATAAGTAAATAAAGAAACAATTGAAGATTCTGGAAGCAAATACTCAGGGAGGTTGAGGAGGACCAATCAACCAAGTTTGAGGTCAGCATGGAAGGGCCTGTTTCAGGAAAACAGCACAAAAACAAAAGTGCAAAGGTCGGGTGAGAGTGCTGTCCGCATATGTTTTATGTAAGTTGTGTACTGTTACCGATTTGGGTTACCAAGTAAAAGTACAAATCAGAGTCACTGTGATTTTCTTACTCAAAGTTCTAAGAGTACTGGTATTTGGTACTTTTGGGCCAGCCACAAGCCTACTACTGACCTATTGCTCTTTTGTTTAGTTCTTAATATTCTATTAAAATGTTTGATAAATTTTGTTTTATGTGGAACATAGGAGTGCATCTGTGAACATTTTTAGGACCCTAAGAAATAGTTATTTTGCACTTCTCTATAGTTTAAAAAGTTTTATCTTTTAATTGTGTGTGTGTGTGTGTGTGTGTGTGTGT
>JADRCD010221982.1:9680-20216 GCA_019843815.1 Montemys delectorum | reverse complement strand
TACAGGCTAATATTGGGGTTTTTTGTTAGTTTGTTTGTTTTTTGAGCCAGGGTCTCTATGTAGTCTTGGATGTCCTGGAACTCTCTATATAGACCAGGCTAGTCTCAAAATTCACAGAGATCTGTCTCCCCAGTGCCAGGGTTAAAGACACATGCCACTCTCTGACACTTCACTTCTCAGTGACAATCAGATAGCTTAAAAGAAGCTTCTAGGGCTTGGCATAAAGCTGCTCTAGCTATTTCAGCTAGTTGTCTTAGTAGGAAATTGTTCCTGGCTTTGTTGCTAGGCCCTACCAGGTTGTGGGAAAACCAGATGAATCTGCACCATTCAAGACCTGAGTGCCCTATGACTCTTCTCTGTTAAGACTAGGCTGTACTCTGTCTTAGTTGGAGTTTTACTGCTGTGAACAGACACCATGACCAAGGCAACTCTCATAAGGACAACATTTCATTGGGGCTGGCTTACAGGTTCAGAGGTTCAGTCCATTATCATCAAGGCAGGAGCATGGCAGCATCCAGGCAGGCATGGTGCAGGAGGAGCTGAGAGTTCTACATCTTCATCTGAAGGCTGCTAGCAGAAGACTGACTTCCAGGCAGCTAAGATGAGGGTATTAAAGTCCACACCCATAGTGACACACCTACTCCAACAAGGCCACGCCTACTCCAAAAGGGCCACACCTTCTAATAGTGACACTCCCTGGGATGAACATATAGAAATACTCTTATTACTTATATCTTATTACTGATCACATACTCTTATTACTGAATAGAAGCAGAATGTAACAAGCCTGCCTCCAAGTGGATCCAGAGTTTTCCCCAAGAAGGTCCATCTCATCAGCATGACTCTACTTGATCTGAAGTGATAGTGATAGAATTTTGAGCATGGAATTTGTCCCTTTTCCAAAGGGTTTGGTTGGACAAGGTCTTAGACAAAGTAGTATCTTAAGACAGTTTCAGCCGGGCAGTGGCGGCGCACACCTTTAATCCCAGCACTTGGGAGGCAGAGGCAGGCGGATTTCTGAGTTCGAGGCCAGCCTGGTCTACAGAGTGAGTTCCAGGACAGCCAGGACTATACAGAGAAACCCTGTCTCAAAAAACAAACAAACAAACAAGAATATTGTGATCATCTAAGCTGAGTGGAGCTGGATAATTCTAAATACCCATTTTTCCCCACAATAAATAAGTATGAATGTTTTGCCTGCATGTACATCTGTGCACCGTGCATATGCCTTGTGCCCATGTAGGCCAGAAGAGGGTGTCAGATCCTCTGGAACTGGAGTTACAAAGGGTTGTGAGCCACTGTGTGGGTGGTGGGAATTGAACTCCAGTCCCTTGTAGGAGCAGCCAGTGCTCTTAACTGCTGAACCACCTCTCCAGCCCAAGAGACATAAATTATGCCAGAATGAGTCTCTGTTGCTTGCCAACCAAGAGCTGCTTTACAAACACAGAGAGCCAGGTGGGGCTGGAGAGAAAAAAAAAGAGAGAGAAAAAGCTTAAAAGGACAATTAACCCAGACTATAGACTTTGAATGCTTGATAGGGAGTGGCACTATTAGGAGGTGTAGCCTGGTTGGAGTGGGTGTGGCCTTGTCAGAGGAAGTTTGTCGCCGTGGAGGTGGGGTTTGGAGGTCTCAAATATGCTCAAGCTACTTCCAGTATAACACAGTCTCTCTTTACTGCCTCTGGATCAAGGTGTAGAATTCTCAGCGCCTTCTCCAGCACCGTGCCTGCCTGGATGATGCCAGGCTTCCACCATGATGATAATAACTGAACCTCTGAACCTGTAAGCCAGTCCCAATTCAATGTTGTCCTCTATAAGAGTTGTTGTGGTCATGGTGTCTCTTCACAGCAATACACCCTAACTAAGACAAGGTTTCTCTGTGTAGCCCTGGATGTATTGGAAATCACTCTTAGACCAGGCTGGCCTCAAACTCAGAGATCCACTAGCCTCGGCCCTCTGCCTCCTGAATGTTATAGGATTAAAGGTATGAGCCATTACTGGCTGGCCGACAGCTCTTGAAGGGAATAAGACAGTGTTTGTTCTGGAGCCATTCTGAGTGACCATGACCTAGGAACAGCGATTGATGTTACCCCAAAGTCCATGTCCCAGTGTGCAAGTAGTCTCACATGATTTTCCTAGTTCTACAGAACAAAGAAAGTCATCAATCAAGGTGACTGTAGAATACATTGGCGGGTACACCAGAGAAGCACTTCCAAGGAGATGCGGACATGTTTTCTGAACGCCCCGGATGGCATTCTTAGTTCTTGGATGAGTGAAAGGCGGCTCGTGTTCTAAGCCTCCTACACATGCAATTTGCCAGAGCGACTACTAAAACCCCAAGAGGCATCTTCCTTCTGTTTGCTGGCTTATCATCACTAAGATACAAATCAGGCACAACCAGATGAAAGAAGCGCACAAGGCGAGGATCTCGGGGAGGCACTGGTGTTTGAGGCTTCCGTCTCCTTTCTGGACACATTGCCTACCCAGCACTCCCCGATATTCGCTGAGAACCTGCAAGCTCACAAAGTCTCCTTATTCCAAGACAAAACAAGCAAAACTCTCCTACTCCCTACTCTACTTTCCCTCCCTCCTCAGGGTAGGACTTAAGACTGTCTAATTATACAGCCGACACTGATCTTGCTATCTCAATCCTCCTGCCCCTGAATGAAGGTCTTTTTCTTTTTCTTTTCTTTTCTTCTTTTTTTCTTTTTTCTTTTTTTTTGGTTTTTCGAGACAAGGTTTCTCTGTGTAGCCCTGGCTGTCCTGGAACTCGCTCTGTAGACCAGGCTGGCCTCGAACTCAGAAATCCGCCTGCCTCTGCCTCCCAAGTACTGGGAGGGAAGGCGCATGCCACCACTGCCTGGCCTGAATGAAGGTCTCAAGGTTGGTCTTACCTCACCTGTGTCAAGAGTTTGTTTGTTTATTTTAGCTTAATTTCAGTTTCCTCTCTTCCCAGGGGACAGGGCTTGGGGAAAATTCTGACCCTCATCACTTGGCCCTTCTATTGACTGGTTCCATTCTGCGGCTGCCTGGGGGTTTCCTACCCTAACTTAATCGCCAGCAGAAACTCAAGTATGATCCTAATGGACTCATTGCTGCAAATAACAAGAGACGATCCCATCACCCAGGAAATTCCAAGGGTTTTAAACAGTTCAGAGTTAGGAACTAGGGACAAGGACCGAATACAGTTCCAGTTACACATCCTCCAAGTCTACCCCCTTGCTGTCCCTGCCCTGCTCATGCACTGGGAATCTTCTTGCCCAGTCCCTTGCTGACTGGTTTCCTGTTGATTCTGGGCAAAGGGAGCACGACAAGGTTCCTCTCCTGGAATCTTTGTGATATGGCCCATCGCACAGTGATAAGGGACCATAAGAATGACCGTGTGACTCCTTCTTCCTTGTGCGTTCTCTATGCCTTGCTTAATCCTTTGTGAATTGTCCTTTGTAACGCCTAAAATGACTTGATGCATCTTGGGGCTCTGTGAGGCCCTGTCTGGGGACGCTCTTGGGAATGGTAATCTCCTGTAGTCACAGGTTCTGATTCCATGAATTCAACTAAGTGTAGATTGAAACGCTAGAGAAGGGAATCCTACTTGTGCTGAGCCTGAGCACGGGCTGTCATTAATTCCTATAACAACTATTCAGGCAACATTTATATTGTTACTATATAGAATGAGTTGCCTTGGTCATGGTGTCTGTTTACAGCAGCAAAGCCCTAAGACAGCTTCCCTACAGAAAGTGATTGTCTCTCCACCCATTGCCATGGTTTCCTTTGAATAAATGTTCCGTAAGGATGGCTTAATGGCTTTGACTGATTATTTTGTTATCTCTCTCTCTCTCTCTCTCTCTCTCTCTTTCTTTAATCGAATGTTTTCTTTAGTGGCCTCCAAAAGATCAGAGAAAGGCTTGGCGCTCAAGAGAGTCTCCATTTTGACAGCCAGGGATAATTCATGAGAGGCAAGCCTAGAGCCCCATTGGAGCCTGCCATGGAGAGATTCCCTCCTCAGTCTGTTGAATCTACAGTGAAGCTGGCTTGCAAATAAATGCTTGCGGAAAGAGTGAATAAATAGAGCTTAGAATGTGTGATCCTGTGATCCTGGCACTGGGGAACTGGGGAGGCAGTGTGTAGGCAAGAGGCCATTGAGTTCAAGGACAAATGAGGATGCAGAGCAAGGCCCTGTTTCCGAAAAGCAAGCGGCCCCCCCCGGATGCACTGGTGTACACTTGGGATGGGGACGGAGGGCAGCTAGAGGATCGGAAGTTCATGGTCTTCTCCTGCTACATTAGGATGAAGGCCAGCCTGGGCTACAGGACGTGCTGCCTCACCCATGTCATCTTGATCCCAGGCTGCAAGGGTGACTGAGTTCATCCTCCATCTGAGCCTTTCTGTAATGCTGATTCAGTTATAGCAGGAGGGGGCGGGGCGTGGCAGGGCGTGGCAGGGGAGCTGCACCGCACCTCTAGACCCCTCCATACATCAAAATCAATGCACAATTACATTACGACCACACAAAAGAGACTTCCATGTTTTGACATCCAGGACCTGCAAGTTAAATTCACAACAGCTCAGCCTCAATTAAACGCCCCCACAGTTTCCGCCTCATCCAATGAGCAGTTTCATTCTGACAGTGCCAAGTGCTTGGTGATAGGAACTGGAGATCCCAGACGAACAGGGAGCAGGTATACTTGGGCATAAGAATCTATGAGGCCAAGTGACTGAACTTGGAGACTGTGGGTTAAAACCTTGCGAATCAGAGCCAAATTACCTTGGGCTCGTTCAGTCTGTCTGAAAGCCTTCATTGTTTACCCCCTGTCTGACCTAACATCTTAAAATGTATTCTTGACAGACCACTAGCTTTCAACAGTCCCAAACCTCAGAAGGTTATCAGCTATTATCTGGAGCCTAGAGTAGCATTTTCCCTACTTTGCTATAACCCCCGACCTGTAGCCCACATCACAGTGGAAGCTTCGATTTATTATTTTCTGTGTTCTGCAACTAAGACAGTCTCCTGGAACCATGTCCACAGCTGAACACGGGATTTGTGCAGACCTGAATCTGTGTTCCCAGCCCATGTTACTCATATTTGCTGGCAGAACAAACAACCCCTAATGCCCTCTGAGATGAGAACTGTGGTTTTTGTGCCAACGGTGGTGATGAGCTAAACTCGCTGCTACTTTACCGACCAGGGAAACATATGTTGGCACAGCAACCCAGGAGAGAAGTTTGGGTGTTGGCAAATTTAAGTTGTAAATAGCTCTGAACCAGCAACCCCCAGGAGGTCTTTGGTTTGCCTTGGAGAAAAAAAAAAAAAACGGTTACTCCTGTGTTCAAGAGCTCTTCACAAAGGCAGCCTTGTTTGTGGCTTAGGAAAGCTGGAAACAACACAGTTGTCAATCATCAAGCAAACAGAGAAGAAATAAACTTTGGTATAGAACAGAATAAGCCCCCACGGGACCAGAGAGAGAGTATGTGTGTGGGTAAATAAACGTTATTTGTAGGGGCATTAAAGTTGGAAGGAGGCCAGGCATAGTGGCACACACCTTTAAGGCGAACAGTGGAGAGCTGGAGGCAGGAGTTCAAGGTCAGCCTAGGCTACACAGACACCTTGGTTCTCAGGAACAGAGAAAAAAAATAGGGGGGTGGGGGAAGAGGAAGGGAAATGAGCTCCAACATCAGCAACTTGCAAACAAACTTTCTTAGTTCTTACACTATTTTAAGATTCTTCACATATGAAGGGAAAGAGACCTCGGGTTGGGCAAGTGCAAACTGGGTTCTCACATTCCCTTGTTCCCATCACTGCTATAGGGATAACTGGTTTTTGTTTGTTTGTTTGTTTTGTTTTGTTTTTCCAGACAGGGTTTCTCTGTATAGCCCTGGCTGTCCTGGAACTCACTCTGTAGATCAGGCTGGCCTCGAACTCAGAAATCCACCTGCCTCTGCCTCCCAAGTGCTGGGATTAAAGGCGTGCGCCACCACAACCCGACGATAATTGGTTTCTTTAGTTCTCCCCCTCCCCCCAGATATTTCTCAGGTGCCCTGAAACCAGCCCCACGGTGTCGCGGGTCTGATATGTGCAAGCCCTGTCCTCTCAACCTTTCTCCGGCAAGTGCAAGGTTCACCCTTGGCAAACATTAATTGACAATGTCAGGTATGTTGTCATCACAGCTGTCTCGCTAGCCCCCTGGCGCTGGCTTCTGCGCTTCCATTTCTAGTCCTTAATGGCCCACGAATGGGCGGCTCTGCCTTCTGTATCCAGAAAACCTTGAGGTCAAGCACATGCCTCCGCTGCCTACAACAGGTTGGAAAAATCGGAGCTGGTCTTACCCAAATGCCAAAGCCAGCCCGGAAACCCGCAGGCTTCGTTTAAGGTGGAGGTCTAACCCACCAGCTACGGACAGGGCTGTCCAAAGAACACCTCCCCGCCCCCACACACCCCTTGCCCTCGGCTTCCAGCTTTGGACCCTCACCCAATATTTTTACCCAGGGAGAAGGCTGAGAGTGGAGGTAGGGTGCCCATGGCCACCAACGGCTCCTGACCCCCTCCTATCAGCTGAGATCACTTATTCTGCAGAGGGTGAATGATGGGATAGAATCTCCCAGTTTAAGAAATTCAGAAATCACTGTGCTGAGAACCCCTGGTCAGCCATGTCTCTATGTCAGAGAGAACTGTTTATTGAGTCAGACAGTTCTCCAAATAGCCTGCTTTGTCTGAGGGAGCAATTACATTTTTTAAAAAAGAAAAAATTAATAAATAAATAAGACACTGGGCTGGAGAGATGGTTCAGCGGTTAAGAGCACCAATTGCTTTTCCAGAGGTCCTGAGTTCAATTTCCAGCAACCACTTGGTGGCTCACAACCATCTGTAATGAGATCGGATGCCCTCTTCTGGGGTGTGTGAAGACAGCGACAGTGAACTTGCATACATAAAATAAGTAAGTAAATCTTTTTTTGGTGGGGGCGGGTTGTTTCAAGACAGGGTTTCTCTGTGTAGCCCTAGCTGTCCTGGAACTCACTCTGTAGACCAGGGTGGCCTCGAACTCAGAACTCAGAAATCCGCCTGCCTCTGCCTCCCAACCAAGTGCTGGGATTAAAGGCGTGTGCCACCAACGCCCGGCAGTAAATCTTTTTTTTTAATGACTTCAACGGGCCAGATCTCCTTTTCTTTTTCTTTTTCTTTCTTTTTTCTTTTTTTTTTTTACAGATTATTTATTATATATAAGTACATTGTAGCCATCTTCAGATACCCCAGAAGAGGGCGTCAGATCTCATTACATGATGGTTGTGAGCCACCATGTGGTTGCTGGGATTTGAACTCAGGACCTTCAGAAGAGCAGTCAGTGCTCTTACCCGCTGAGCCATCTCTCTAGCCCAAATAAGTAAATCTTAGAGAGAGAGAGACAGAGAGAGACAGAGAGAGACAGAGAGAGACAGAGAGAAGGAGAGAGATTACAAATTCCTCAAATCTGTCTTGCACGTACCCTCTACAGTTGAGTGGCCAGGTCCTATAGGCGTCCTGATTCTTCCCCTTCACATACCTTCCGTTGCGGTGGGAAAAGTTGCTGCCGTGCTAGTAAACGCAGGCCCATCTATTGAGGTCAGATTTTGCTCTCTTTCCTGCCTTCTGCTCCTTTATTCTGGGCTCTTAAATCAAACAGAAGAATTGAGGTCAGGAGCGGGCACTCAGCGGGGGGACAGTAGAGGGCAGCCCCTAACAACGCTTGAGTGGAGTAGGTGCCCGCCCCTCCTCTCACTGGTCCCTCCCCAACTCAGTTGTTGGGTATCTCCTCCGGGGACTTAAGACTAGGAGCCCGCCCCCGCCCGGCCGCCGGAGCGCCTCCAGGATTGGCCACCGATTCTGCCAAGAACCGTTTCTTCTCAGCTCTGCCCCATCCCGTCCTGATTTATCTGGAGATTTCCCACACGGCGCATACACTTTGTCGCCAGGAGGCGACAGACTACATACTCTGCAGAAACCAATCTTGTGTGTGTGTGTGTGTGTGTGTGTGTGTGTGTGTGTGTGTTTGTCTGTCTGTCTCAGGCCATCAGGATTGACAATAAGCACCTTTAAGTTCTGAATCACTCCCAGTGCTCATGTTAATTTTTTTTTTTTTTGGTTTTTCAAGACAGGGTTTCTCCGTATAGCTCTGGCTGTCCTGGAACTCACTCTGTAGACCAGGCTGACCTCGAACTCAGAATGTTAATTTTTTTTTTTTTATAAAGAGGGTATGTTTTTGTTCTTTTTTAGTAAATTTATCTTGTCTTAAAATTCCTAGTCCAGCATTTAAAATTCCTACAAAGCTTCTTTGGGCTCTGGATTTTGGCCAATTAAATAAAACAAACAAACAAACAAACAAGGGCTGGAGAGATGGCTCAGAGGTTAAGAGCACTGACAGCTCTTCCAGAGGTCCTGAGTTCAATTCCTAGCAACCACATGGTGGTTCACAACCACCTGTAATGGGATCCGATGCTCTCTTCTGATGTGTCTGAAGACAGTGTATTCACATATATAACATAAATAATAAATCTTTAAAAGAAAACAAATAAAATAATAACTATCAGTGCCACACTCATTGGAAACTGACAGGTTTTGTATAATTTGGATAAGAAGGGTCCACTCACCTGGTAGTGCTAGTGTACACCTTTAATCCGAGCACTTGGGAGGCAGAGGCAGGCGGATTTCTGAGTTCGAGGCCAGCCTGGTCTACAGAGTGAGTTCCAGGACAGCCAGGGCTACACAGAGAAGCCCTGTCTCAAAAACAAAAACAAAAACAAAAAAAGAAAGAAATTAAAAAAGAAGAGTCTGCTCAAAGTGTCTGGGTTGTCTAATAGGAATTGATGGGGAAGTTGCTCAAAGGCAGGTCCAGGTCTGACTTTGCCATAGTGTTTCTCAGAGTCTTCCAAGCCTGATGCTAGTTAGCAGGTACATCTGAGTCATCAAGTTAAGTTACTCTTATAAATTAGATTCAATATGATTGATTGGTGTGGTTAGGTCCTATGTTTTGAGGTATTCAGCCACATTTATAAGTGCAAATGGTGGGGGTGGCTGGTGAGATGGCTCAGCAGGTAAGTAAGAGCACTGACTGCTCTTCCGAAGGTCCTGAGTTCGGATCCCAGCAACCACATGATGGCTCACAACCATCTGTAATGATGCCCTCTTCTGGTGTGTCTGAAGACAGCAACAGTGAATTATGGCGGAGCTAGCGGGGCCAGAGCGAGCAGGGCCGGCAGAGTTCCTGAGTTCAATTCCCAGCAGCCACACACATGATGGCTCACGGCCTTCTGCACAGCTACAGTGTATTCATACACATAAAATAAATAAAATAATCTTAAAAAAAAGTACAGATGGTCATGAGGATAAACTATACTGTGACAGAAAATACATGCTGTTATGATAAATTGTCCATTATCTCTAGGAATTTGCTATATTTTAACATTCTCAATATTGATTGAACAGTTGGTTCAACAGTTGATTGAACCCAGTTGCACTCAGCCCCAGGGATTCAACTCTAACGCAGAAATGCCCTAAGTTGAGCATGCTGACACAGGCCTGCAATCCCAACATCCGGAAGGCAGAGGCAAACAACCTGTCATAAATTCAAGGATGACCCGAGCTTCAGACTGAGTTTTAGACCCACTATATTACATCATGAGACCCTAATAAAAAAAGGGGGGGAGGCAGAGAGATGGCTCAACGATTAAGAGCACCGACTGCTCTTCCGAAGGTCCTGAGTTCAAATCCCGACAACCACATGATGGCTCACAACCATCCGTAATGAGATCTGACGCCCTCTGCTGGTGTCTCTGAAGACAGCTACAGTGTATTACATATAATAAATAAGTCTTAAAAAAAAAAAAAAAAAAAGAGGATGGCCAGTAAGAGGACTCAGTGGGTAAAGATAGTCTGACAACCATGCTAATTCCCATGCAATGGTGGAAGGAAAGAGCCAATTCCACAGAGTTGTCCTGCGACCTCAATCAGCATGCCAGGTATACACACAACACACATTAATAATAATGAGTGATTGATTGCATAGACTGTCAAGACTGCTCAGTGGGTTGCCACGAAAGCCTAATGACCAGGGTTCGATCCCCAGAAGCTGATGAAAGGTGAAAACTGACTGTAGAAAGTTACCTTTTCACTTCCACATATGCACCATGAGCAGGAGGTGGAGTGAGAGGTATTGGACGAGCAGCCGATGAAAACATTGGAATGCTTTCAAGGAACGCTCTGAGACAACTCTTCCCAACTAGCATATTCAGTGAGAGAATGGCTAACCAGCTCCACACAAACCAGTGGCCACTGGTCAGACCAAAGGGACGTCCAGGCTCCAGAAAGTTTGCCAACCTGAGGAAACAAAATGGCCAGTTTGGTACAAAGGCCTATCCTGGCCCACAGCACTGATTTAGACGACTGCTCTAGTGAAAAATAATATTCTTGCCGGGGCGGTGGCGCACACCTTTAATCCCAGTACTTGGGAGGCAGAGGCAGGTGGATTTCTGAGTTCGAGGCCAGCCTGGTCTACAGAGTGAGTTCCAA
>JADRCD010221981.1:952-40700 GCA_019843815.1 Montemys delectorum | reverse complement strand
TCATACATTTCAAGTATAGGCTAAGGGCTGGATCCATTTGGGTGCTGGACGAATGAACAAAGACTATTGTTTACAGAAAAGTCTTCTGTCCTATTATATTAACCATGGTAGGAAACAACTCAGCTTTGAGAGAGTAGTGACTGGTGATTGTGTCTTCTGCAGCATCTGCCAGGCACTGAGCAAGTCTCATAAAGCTGTCCCTGCAAGATAGAACCTTCATCCCATTTCTCACATGACGCCTCCTCTCCCTGAAATAGTAAAATATATCTTCTCAAATCTCTCTAGTTGGTTAAGTGGAAGAGTGGAGGGTCAGCACCTATGTTGTCTCTAGTCTCACATTCTGTCCAATCAAACATTCTGGATTCCAGAGCTCTAATTTTATACTGCATGTAAGTGTTAAAGCCTGTATTTGATGAAATGTAAATGGGACATGGAGATTAGTACCACAGTTTGATGCTTGGAGAAATGACTAAAAGCTTTACAAACGGTGAGGACTACAAGACTGAGGTAGTGAGCAGTGGGGTAGTTCTAGAACTCCCCTCAGCAAAGGGGGAAGATAAAGCCATAGAAAATCGCACTTGACTGGACTCAAACTGCACTCGTTGTTCACAATTGATTGTGTGTTGTTCAACCACAAAGATAAATTAGAACCCAGTATTCTGCAAGAGAAAAGTGGCTTAGCTGTCAGAGAGACAGCCTGACTGTTTTTATCTCTCAGTTGTAAACCATAGCTTACAGAGGCTCTGATGACATTGAACTGTTTTTCTCTATGGTGATTTACAGCCTGTATAGTACATTTGTAAGAACAGATGTCACATTTTATGTATTTGAAGGTGTCAGCTCTCTGACTTATATCTGAAGATTCTGCCCTTGAATCAATAGAATGGAGTGATTTCCATTTCTTAAAAGTGATTTTTTCCAGCATTGTAAAAGATGTGGCGTGAGTATTGGTGATTATAATGCTGCCGTTAAACACTTCTTCCCAGTCTCACTTTTTATATACATCGTGATGTTGATCATCACTTTGTAGAATCTGACTTGAATAAGCAACCATCCAATGAGCTGACCACGTTTGTATTTAAACACATTAAAAATATTTGCCTTTCATCCCAGACCTGGCTGTCCGGAGTCTGAGATGGATTGAGCAAAAGAAAATACATCAGGGTTTCCATAATAAAATTGACTCTCAGAAAGTCCACATGTATGTTATTCATCTCATATTTCAAATTGATTTTCATTTTACCATTTAGGGTACAGTTACTGGTAGTCTCATCTTTTAAAAAGTCAAATTTGCATTTAAATAGAAACTGTTTCAATCATTTAACATCTCAAAGTCTAAACATTTTATTCACTCTTTTTTTCTTTCTTTCTTGACTTTCATTGCTGTGGGAAAAAAAAAAAAGCCCAGCACTGTGTTTTTCCATAATTGTCATGAATACTGAACTCCACAGACCAGAGTGCCTTTAAGCCTCACACCATGACTAGAGAGCCATCCCAGGCTCTTTGACAATGCACCAGGCCCAGGTGAGAACAGAGTGTAGGCTAGGATAGGGAAATTACAGCTGACGAGTCATGGAACTCAATATTTTCTTCAATCAGATCTGAAGAAGAAAATTCAGTTTTTATTCAGTTATAAATAAACCACCAAATGGGAAAAGGACATTGAAAATTGTGGCAGGTAACTTGTTAGTTTTCAAACATATTGAAATAATACAGCTGGGGGATTTTGCTGCCCAGTAACAGTGTGACTACTTGGGCATTTGGTCTAACTGTTGTTGATTTAGAACAAATCAGAAGTATTTAGCTCTGGAAGAAGATGAACCCAAGGATCAATTTCATTGAAATGTAATTAGAGGTTTCCAGTTAAACTATGCGGACACATTTAAACATCAATAAAACACAGGTGCAGTGGAAGGAGTGGAATTTTCCTCACCTTCACCTTCCTGGTGGTTGCTATTTGTATGTCCTTTGCATGCGCATTGAGACACCATTTCCAACCATCAATGCTGTCAAGAGAGGACACTAGCTGACTTCAACTATGGTTTACTCATTCTGCAACAAAATTGCTTAAGTTGTGACTAATTCACTCCTGCTGGAAAAAAAAAAAAAAAAACGTAGATCTTATTGAGTGTTTTTTGTAGTTTATGAAGTAAAAATATGTAATTTTCATTTATCCGATGCTATCATATACATAGTAAATGGTTAGGAGGTGTTTTTGAATCTTGGTATCTCATTTTATTGCATAGCAACGTTATAAAAGAAAGCATTTTGATATTTTAAATAGATTGATTTTAGAATCCATTGATAATGAAAAGCTATTTTCATGGACAAAAGAAACTGCACTTATTTTTGTATATGTTGCTTCTGTGAGTATTTTTACCCCTATTCTCCTAATCTCTTTCAACTTGTTTTAATATATTGTTTGATCTCTTGACTGACATAATTTTTATTGCTTCCTGAATATAATAACAATTTCTGACCGAAAAAAAAGGGCACAGTTACCATTTTAGATCGTATTCTTAAATCTCATTTTCTTTTGCTCCACTTCTTTGTGCCGCTATATACCATAACCCCCTTCCTCAATTCATACATATACAATAAAAGTGAGAAGGTTCCGGGTTGCAGTTGGTACTTTCCATCAAACTGAGCACAGCCGACCAGATCCCGGGTTGTCTGGTTATGCGTCTGTGTAGTCTGTCCTTTCTTAATTCCCCTATTTCTCCAGTTATGTCCATCCCTCAGGCCTTGCAAAAGATAACATTATTAGCAAATGTTTAGAAGAGGGAAGACCAAATAGCTGTTAAGTGACTTCTCTTGCTTCTTTGATACATTAGCATCATAGTCTAAATTGAAAATATAATACTTGGATATTTTGCCTAAGTGCCTGAGTCAAGGTAAGTGCTTCGCTTTCATATTGGAACTGAATGACAGAGACTGAAGGAGCACAAGATTATTCTCGTAGTCATTTAGCAGAATCACTGCTACTTCATAAGACTGCTGTGAAGGGTTTTTGCTGTTGTCGCGTGTTTATTTTGTACACAGGCCACTATGATCACAAAAGCTTGCCGTCATCATCCTATTGTGAATCCATATTTTCTTTCTGGTGTAGATACTCTTTTATTATTATTATTATTTATTTTTTATTAGATATTTTCTTTATTTACATGTAAATTTCTCCTTTCCCAGTTTCCCCTCCAAAAAACAAACAAACAAACAAAAACAACAAGAACAAACCTCTGTTGCCTCCCCCCTGCCCATACCTGCCACCCCATCCTCTCCCACTTATTGGCCCTGGCACTCCCCTACACTGGGGACCTCAGCCTTGTGAAGGTTTTGGGCCCCAGTGAAGATACTCTTAAGTAGATTATTGGTAAGAAGATTCGAAAGGGACAAGCAGAAGAGATAAGAAAGCACCCTTCAAATTCATAACCAAAGTGCTGGTTTGAGTTTAATTTGAATTATTTCATATTTTCCCATGATCTGAAATTTTGCCCTGCCAGTTGAGGTGTGTGACAAAACTGAATTCTTTGCTGTGTGGTCTGGAACTCTTTCACGTGTTTCTGATTATTGATCTGGCATTGTCACCCAGAAGTCAAATATAACAGATTCCCAACTTTCACTTTCTCGAGATGATAACCCTAAGTAAGAGGTTCATGGAAGGGATGAGACAGGTTATCCACTCAGTGATACAGTGAGTTGGCTAAATTTAATTGTAGATTCTAGTAATAACTTAAGAGATTCCTTAAGCCCAACTTATACTTTGGTTTGATCTGAAAGCTGTTTTTAAGGAAAAATTGGGGAGTCAGTTATAAATCCGCTGGATAGGACAATGTGTAATTGTAATTTTTTGATGGCACCCAGCTCATTTTTTCCAACGGACTTTAAGTAATATTCATGTAGCCTTCAGCATCTCCTTTCTATTCCCATAGGGTCTTCGCTGTAATTACTTTATTCTTTCTAGAGTGTATAACCATTGTCACAATTTTCCTTTCTTATCACTCTTCCTTAATATCATTCTCCCTTGCTGCCAATCAATTTGATTTTGCTTTATTTTATAACCCCCTCAGCTAGTATCTGCAAGAGCTGCATGCATACAACCTTTCTTTTCATTTTCTCCAAATGATTTCCCATGACTTAACCTGTATGCAGTAAATCTTCTTAGATCAAATTCTTTTCCCTGTAAAGGTAAGACATCTTAAAAGAATATCTAATTGTGTTATAACAGGAAGAAAAGAAAATTTTGCTAGGCTTCTGACTAAATGTCAATTTCTGTTTTACCTTCATTTTATCGTCTCAAATTCTATACTTACAAAATTCTAGGAAAATAATTTTGTTGTCTCAAGTTTTTTTATGAGCGTTTTAAAATCAGCTCGGCATCACCTGTGCCTATTATATAATATTCTATATAGATTGTATAAAATGTCTTGGCTATGCCTTTTTACATCCATGGTGAGAGCCAACACTTTGTGAATAGGATGTGAAGAACCCCCCCACACACACACACACACACCATACCTCTTCCTTAAGAGCTATTATTGTGTCACTGCATTGAGGGCACAATTGCCTCTGCTGATCTGTTCTGCCTGCCTTTGCCACACATGGAGAGGGCACCCATTACATAAAGGCACAAATCTGTCTCCTGTCACACAGATTCTCCCCAGCACCTTACCTCAAGTGATGGGACATCTTTTTGTTCCATCTAAACTACATACTCAAGCAGGCTGCATGGTCACTGACCTTAGCAACTCCATACCTCTACCCTCCCTTCAGAGTTGATTTTTTAATATATATAATAAAATAGACAGTTCATCTAACAGCTAGGTTTCATTTTTCAGAATTTTTTCCACTTCTTGGTTTTCTTAATTTCTCATTCTTACTAATCAATCTATAGCTGACTGTGAATAATCAATTGAAATAACTCACCACCTTCACACCAGCTATTAATAATCAACCAAAACTCTGTATGGAAATTAATTTCAGGTCACAGTGCTTTAAAAAATTTTTTTTTGAGATGGGATCTCATTATGTATCTCTGGCTGGGCTGGGACTCACTATCAGAACATATTGCCCTCCATTGAAGAGATGCTCCCAGCCCTGCCTCCCGGAAACTGAGATTAAATGTATATACCTCCAACATCCAACCTATGCTTTAATTTTTGTCTCCTCCTCTGTTCATGATACATACATATATATATATATATATATATATATATATATATATATATATACTATGTTCCAAGATCGAAGAATTCACATTTCATTTGTTTTGAAATTTCCTTCATCAGTTTCAATTTCAAAGAACCAGATATTTGGATTGTTTTAAAAACAGTTATTTTTTTTCAGTCATGTCTGTAATCTCTTACAGACATGTAATGTGTTCTCTCTTGACTAGCCTGGTTCATCAGTGAGAAGGGAAAGGGAAAAATGAAACCCCTATGTAACAATTGGAACTTGGTCCCTTCCCTCTCACTGGGAATCAGTTGCTATTGGAACTCCTGTCAGCAACGCAAATGTTTTCACTTTAAAGCAAACATTTTGATTATAAACACGTTGCCAAAGAAAACATTTGGTAGGTCTCAGAAGAACAGATTGAACTGAGTTAATAAGAGAATTAGTAGCTGATGGATTTAGAGCACTCTCTCCCAAGAATCCAGACTTTAGGAAGCTTGTCTCCTGCCCTGCACTCAGACTGTCCTGCTGCACAGATCCACTTCAGCTTCTGGACTTTCATATTCAAAGTAGAAAATCTTGTGAGTCAGTTTCCAGCCAGCAGAAACTGTGATGGCTGTGAACTTTTATCACACATGCCTAATTTGAAGCAAACATGCCCTTCAGGCTCCTAGTGATTAATAACAGAATATATTGAAAAATCATACCTTATTATTTTACTGAGGTGAGACTAATCCTTGCTCGCATATTCAATTAAATATTTTGTGTTAAATTAAATGTACATATTTACCCTTGATAATCTCATTAACATAATCAAGGTATTATATCTGGCATTATAGTCTCTTATGTAATATTTACACCCCAGGAAGAAGTAATTTTGAAATTTATAATCTTACTATAAGTGATATGTATACTTAAAATGCACACTCTATGCAGTGTCCAAAGAAATATTAATTTGATGATCTGAGAGCTGTGTTTCTGAAACTTTGTTTTATTTATGTACTTTGTAGTGCTAAAGATTAAATCTGAGGTCTTGTACAAGCTAGTCAAGTGCTTTGCCACTGAAGTACATTCCCAGATTGAATCGTTCTTTTTAAAATATAATTTGCCTGCTCAGCAAGATACTGTCAAATTGTGATCTGCAAACATGACATGCTAAGTGGGGCAGATAGTTAATTTACTTGCCTGGCCTCTGTAACCAGAGGCAGGCTGATGTATACAGGTGCCCAGTAGAAAGGGAAACTGGATGAATACAGACGTGTGGTAGATACAAAGTCCATGGCTTAAGCTCCAAGCCTCAGAACTGTTAAAGACTCAAGTCCTAGGGCTACAGAGATTCAGGCCAACGGAGTCTGATCTGATGTTTGAAGAATTGGCTTCCGGTCCAGTCTGACTCCTAAGACTAATTTCTAGTCCAGCTTTGCCCTTGCTTGCTCTGCTCTCTGAGCTGCTTCTGTAGCCATAGACGCTGTCAGCCGTTCACCACAGGACACAATATTCATCAGGCATCCTCTTGGACCCTTGCAAATGCAGCTTCATCTGGCAGTGGTGTGGGGAGAGACCTGAATTCTGTACTGGGATCATTCATGGTGCCTATGCATTTAGTAAAGTTGGTCTTCAGAGGTTTCCATCCATGTGAGCTCTAGGCAGAACTGTGAAGATGGAAATTTCAAGGGAGAAAGGAAATCTCTAGATTATCTAGATAGAGACAGGTTGAGTGAGGCTGAGGTGAGGGTTGTAGGGACAGGCAGGGTGGAGGCTGAGGTGGAGGCTGTAGGGACAGGCAGGGTGAGGCTGAGGTAGAGGCCATAACAGCAGCCTCTTGCACTGGCTTCTGCTGACTCCAGGAACTGCCAGCCCTAGCAAGGGTCAAGGTCTTCAGAAACTTGTGACCACTTCAGTGTTCTTTTTACTAAAACAATCAAGAAGAATTTTCTAAATAGGAACACACATGGGTATCATTTGCCTATAAAATTTATTTCACATCATGATATTCTTTTCTAAGTAGACCACACTGATAAGATTTAGTATAAAAAAAATGGGGAGAGAGTGTCCCTATGTAGTTTTGGATGCATTAAACTCCAAATTCTCTCCCCTCTGCTCCTAAGTGCTAGGCTTAGAGCAAGCATCAACCATATCTGGCTCAGCAGATATTTTTAAAAACTCATAAAAGTTAAGAAAATGTACTTCCTCATTAAAAAGTCACAAAAGAGTCAGGTAAAGTTAGAGGGCATTGTCTTTATTTTTATTCACTGTTAAATTACTTGCTTACATGTTGCTTGTTTTGTGAAATTCTCCATTTTCTAGCAAAGATTACAAGAAAGACAAATAGGGTCTGGGGTATAGCCTTGTGATGTAGCACCTGCCAATCATAAAGGAGCCCAGAGTTCTACCTTTAGCCCTAGAAGGGGACTGGTGATGAATGGGGATGGCAGGGAGTCAGCAGGAGGGTCACTGCAAAGGGTATTTGGTCTGTGTGCAGGCTGGAATGTGGGCGGCTGTGGGATAAAATGGGCAATGAGCTTGATGTTTTCATCAAGTGATACCCTGGGAGGGAGAACACTTGAAACTGGCCTTATAGAGATTGTACTTGCACACCGCCATCCCTGCCTCAGTCATTCCACGGCCTCTGCCTCTGCTCAGCTTCTCCGTGTGGGAGGACACTGGAGACCTTGGAAGGATGATTGGGAAGATGCCCATAGACAATTTAAACTGGGAAGTGGGTGTAGCACACGCAGAGCATTTTCAGGAAAGGACGCATTCCTTCTTGTTCTTTGGGAGCACAAGGAGAAGGGAAACACGATTGTCAGAAAGAGTAAAACTGGTATAAAAATTACAATGTTCAAACTGGATGAGGAACGGATTTCCATATTTATTGAGTAAGGGGAGAATGGCTCAGGATGAAGGGAATACCAACTAGATGAAATGTGGCATCTGGGACAAGTAAATTAAAGCACTACCCAGTCCTAGGGGGAAAAAACCACTGCAAACAACTGCTTTTCACTCTGTCTCATCACTGGCTGAGTCACCTCAGTGTGGAAATGGCACTGGGTAATGGAAATGATATTTTACCTGTTGGTAAGGTTCATCCAGGCAAGAGCATTTGTCGCTGCTATACAAAATGCTAAAGTGTATTATTCGTGATGGAAAAGATGACCAGCACAGGAAGGGATGGGCCTGATTTCTGTCCTCCCATTCACCATGTTTGACTACATAACGTGAATGCATTTATTTTTCCATTTTGGAGATAATCAGTTTAGTGTGTGTTCCTAGCTGTATTGTTCAAATGCTGAGCCTTGGTCATCCCTGCGAAGCAAAGGAGTGCTCCGATCTTTACAAACAGAATGTATGTGCTGCTTTTGTTTGGATTTTCACTCTGTTTGATACAAATAATAGGTGGCACTTGCAGTTGTTATAACACGACAAAATGATTGTCATGTGTCATCTTCAGTCTAGTTTTTAAAGGCACCACTGTTTCTCAGTTTGCCGTCTGCTGTCTTAAACATACATTTAAGAGACATTTGTAGGGTTTGTCATTTTTATTCATCTTTGAACAATTATATTCATAGACTTCCTGTGGTGAAACAATTTTAAATTTGTCTGGTATATTGTATTTATTCATAGTAAGCCACTCTTTCTTCAAAACATTACTAGGTTCAATTTACTTATTTTATTCCGATGATTACTTCTTATTTCATGAGTGAGGTTTATTTGTGGCTTTCTTTTTTTTATTAGATATTTTCTTTATTTACATGTAAATTTTCCCTTTCCCAGGTTCCCCTTCAAAAAACAAACAAACAAAAACAACAAGAACAAACCCCTTTTGCCTCCCCACTTCCCATGCCTGCCACCCCACCCTCTCCCACTTATTGGCCCTGGCATTCCCTTACACTGGGGCACAAAACCTTCACAAGGCCGAGGTCCTTTCCTCCTATTGATGATCGAATTTGCAATCCTCTACTGTACACATGCTGCCAGAACATTCAGTCCCACCCTGTATAGTATGAAAGCAGTCGCTGAAATTGAACACCCATTAACAATTTCTGAGAAATTAAAAATAGAAGGAAAGTTCCTTAACTTGAGGTAGAGAATTGAACATTAACCAAGAGACAGTGCTGTGTGTGAGGTGAAGTGGGAAAGCCATTCTTGTCAAAGTCACAAAACTGTTATTGCTGAGGTTCGATATTGTTCTGGAAACTCTGACAGATAAAACTGATAATAAAGAGTGAATTTGTTTATTGAAAAAAAAAAGAGACATTTGAGGTATTAGAGTTTAATGCCCAGGCCTCCGTGCTAGGAAGAACGTGCTTGTTTGGCCTTAATTATGAGTATTACAAAAAGAAAGAATGAAATTTAAACCTGTACTTGTAAGAAATGTCAAACTTTTGGACTTATACCTCTAACTACAGAGATGATAACTATTCTTTACAATACAAATTAAGGAAATAAAGTGCTAGAGGACATTGGCTGTGCTGAAAGGCCAAAACAAATTTAAATAAACTTAGCTCGTGGAGTCCATAGATATAATGACATGTTCACCACCATGCACTAACCAATTGTCCCTCTGGATGGATAGTTTTTTATCTACTTATTGATTAGAAATATGATGTATAAAGTGATGTCAGGTGGCATGATATATAAGAACTGTGACTCTGGAAGAAGGTAGATGCAAGAAAGAAGTTGATGGAAGTGACCTGAACTGTGAGAGAGCCAGCAGCTCTTCTAAACTTCTGACTGAACGTCAGGTCACCTGTGTGGGAATCAGACCCACGTGAAATGGGAAAGCTGACAGCCTCCTTTAAAGCAACCAAGCTCAGGGACGCCACTGAATGGTTATGCAGTCCCTTAGAAGCTGTGCTTGATTTGTGACTGTTTTAATTTGTATGCCCTTACATTCCATGTGCGCTCCTGTAAACATTCCTACCACAGCATTCTTGCCTCTAGTGTGCTTAGAAGGGAGCCAGGGAGTTAGCAGCCAAGTCCAGGCAGAAACAGAATTCTATACTGCAGAACCTTTCTACCACAGAGGGTATGTGTTCCAAGCAGGCTTAACAGGGTTTAGTCTTTAGGAAGGAACAGTCTATGACCAATGACTTTACTGAAGGCCACTTCATGGAAATGTGTGTATGCCCATCTGTTGCATGCATCCTCCATAGAGGGATCTGAGCATATCCTTCTATCTTCTCCTTTGCATACTGTCCAATTCTTCCAGAACTGAAATTTCTCAACCAGAATCTACCTATCACTGAAAAGATGGTCATTTGACCGTGTCTTCCTAATAGGATGACCACCAAGAGAGGTCGTTTGTCCATGTACATTGTGGAAGAGAGGCGAGTACACACTTCTGTGTTTTCTGACTCTTTCATCTTAGCTCGGGGCTCTGGAAATCTCTGACAAGTGCTGGCAAACAAGTGTGGATCTAGGTTACTATAGGCTGTGTTCTATTTTTGTAAACTCTTTCCATAGGTAGAACATTCTGTGCAGTCTATACTTAGAGACTACTTTTTGCTACCATGGCAACTGATCACCCAGCCAGGCCCAGAACTCTCATCGCTGTATTAAGAAGGAAGTGTGGTAAGATGGCTTTCCCCTTAGCTCATCATGCACCATACCAAGCTGGTCAGATGTACAGTTACTAATATCCCAAGGATAAAAAAAAAACTTAGAAAAGAGCACACTTAGTGTCTTAAGACCCTACATTTAAAGTACTTTTCAGATTATCCTCCCACCTTGCCCTTAACTCTTACAGAGGTGGGAAGTTTAAAACAAGACAAAATATAAGATAACACTGGCCCCATAACTACGTCTTCTCCCTCTCCCCCCTTCATAATATCCTATCCTTATTTGCTCTTAGGAGATACCTGACCTCCACTTATGCATTCCATTTCATGGTGGCTCTGCTGTTCCTGTAGCCTGCAGGCAAGTAAGGCTTTTTCTGTCCGTTCCTAGCCAGTGCTTTGGACATCTTGTGAGCACATGGTTGCTCCTTACTCTTTTTCCTAGTGTAACATCATAGCCACAGCTTTTTAGTACACACAGAGGCCAGGAAACCCATGAGCTGGGTCTATTCTACTGCTGTCCCTAACTCCTAGGCTGATGTCCCAAGTTGACACCAAAGTTTAATGAACACTGAGTGCCTTCTGTGTGTGGCCAGTTCTGGATAGTGATTTGTCCGGGTCTCCCACACCCAAATTCTGAAGTGCTCATTGGTAGTCCTTCAGCATCCAGTCAATGAGGAGATCCCTCCCACAGTTTCCAGTTCCAGCCTGTGAAGCTAGTTTCTGCCCTTGGACCTGATGATACCCCCAGTTTCAGGTCCTCATCCTATGATGATGAAGAGATATAAAGAAAAAGGACAGTGTTCTGACTCTCTTCTCTACTTAGAATCCAAGGGAAGGTTGTCGTCCTCTAGCCAGAATTCTAGAGTGCAAAAACACCTTCAGTATGCAGCAGAAGAGTTTACAAGTCAATTCCCTGAGCTGTTTAAAAGAAAAGAAGGAAACACGAAAGAGGAAGGATGGGAGGGGAGGAGGGAAAGAAAGATGGAAAAGGAGTAGAAAGTAAAAGGAAGGAAAGAAGAATGAAATACAGACAGACAGAGACAGAGACAGACAGACAGACAGACAGACAGACAGACAGACAGACAGACAGAAAAATGGGGCTTGGTTTTTCACACTTAAAATCCCAGGCTGGGACAGAGAGGAAAATAGATTCCCAAGTCTTACTAACCATCCAATCTAGTCTGCTTGGAAGTTCTAGGTTAGTGGGAGACCAGCTTTCAAAAATAACCAGTATACAAAAAAGAGTAGATAACACCCAAGGAAAATACATGAGTACACATGCGTGTGGGCACACACACATACACACACATACACACACACACAGATGTAGTATTTAATTCTAGATCTTTTTCCCTAAAGATAAAGTCTCTTGTATATTAAATAACTACAGCTAATTTTTGTTTCTTCTTGAGAACAAATAATCACTATTCTTTAAAGAAGCTAATTGTTGAAGATTCTTACTCTAGGTTCAGAATTTTACCAATTAGGCGACCGTGAGTCCATATGGCAGAAAAAGCAGAGTTTGCTACCAAGCTCCCCAAATAATGTTGGCAATTTAAAATATGCATGGGTTTTGCGTTGCTATTCTTGAGCTGGGGGTTGATCCTTGGTCAGTCTTGAGACATGCCCTGAAACTGAGCTGTTTTGTGGTGCGGGTTGAACAAAGGTGACAGTGAGTCCTGAGACATGACTAGAGACAGAGCTGTACCCATAAGCATCTGATTCTGTGCTTTGGAAGGAAAACAAGGTTTGGCTGCATGTGAACATTGGATATTCTGCCCACAGGATAGGCAGGCATTCTGTGCCACTATAAAAGGAATGAGCACAAGGTTACAAAACTTCCCACTGGAAACATGGAGATTGTTCCTACCTGTAGCAACCATTTGTGTATCAAAACTGACCAAGACATCAAGGGGACAATGTTATGGCTGCCTCCTGCCTGTCAGTCAATGCTAATCACCTGCCTCTTGGAGTTCCTGTGGGCTTAGGCATCTGTGTCAGGAGGTGCTTCACTTTTTACAGTCTCCAATTGCCTCCCTCGGACTAGCTTTCATTACATTTCAGAAAACAACTATTTTTACATAAACTACAAAGTCACAGCCAGCAGCATGTGGAGCAGAGACAGATAGCCTGAGGTTGCTCAGGGACTTGTGCTTTAATCTTCGCCCAGAGCTAGCATGGCCTGCCAGGTACAACTAGTGTGACAGGGGCTACAGCATGAGTCCCTTGCTGCCAACCCTGCCGTGCACAGATCTGTGTCTGCTGCTACAGCAGCTCAGCACTGTGAATGACACTGCTTTCAGGGACTCCGTTTTAACCCTCCTGAAGTCCCAAGATGCAACTTCTCCACAAGTATCTGCACGAGAGAGGAACCTTCTCAGATCAACTCGTTGCTGGGGATCAAACACCTACACCAAAAAGGGGGAGAGAACCCGGAACATTCTGGAGTGTGGGCAGGCATGTTTCCTTGAAATTATTTCAAATCACAGAAAGTATTGGCAGAACTGAGCTGGCTTGAACACCATTGTCATAGACTGAGTCCCAGTGAACACTTTTATAAGGCCAGCAGGAAAAGGTAGAATTTACAAATGAAAGGTGTGACTTTTAACAGGAGGGGGATGGTTCAGAAAACCACCACTCTAAGGACGCACATGACGAGGAAGAAGAGTGGAAATTTGCTGTAGGCTTTGGTTTTAGATACTACAATACGTGTTACCTAGGTTACATTCCCTTACTGTCACCAGGATGAAACACTTGAGACAAATCAACTTTAGGGAGGGGGGTGATTTTGGCTCAGGGTTTCAGAGGTCTCAGCCTCCGCTTGGCCATTACCTTTGGGCCTGTGATAGGGTAGGGCTTTATGGTACGAACCACAATAGATAAATATGCACCTTGTGCTGGCTGGAAGCAGAAAGAGGGATTGGCTCCTAATTTTTGCTTCCAATGACATGTTTCCAAGAACCTAACTTCCACCAATGAGCTCCGTGTCTGAAAGCTTCCACCACACACCAACAGCAGCACAAGATAGTGACCACGCATTTGACGAAGGATTCTGGAAGACATCTATCTAAGACACAAACATTGTTGGGTATATGGACATCGACAGTCAGGCTTCCCCTCTTGCTTCGCCTGTTCTGAGGCCACTCTTTTCTACATGGAAGGCCAGTGATTAATTTTCTTACTGATTGGATCCCCAGTTAGCAAATTTCCTTCAAAGTTACTAAACAAGAAAATTTAGGCCTACAACTATGAAACATCTTTGTGGTTTCTAGATAGAACAGTGGGGTGGTAGTCAGCACTTATATTCTTGGTCATGTGAGCTGAGTTTGAATCTAGCAGCACATTTTGCCTCAGTTTCTAGCATCTGTAATACTTCATGCTATCTCTTATGGGGTTCTCTTAGAAATGGATTCCATTTATTTTAGCCCTTAATACATACCAGATTAAAAGCAAAGAAGCCATTGGACAAAGAAAGTAACATTGCTAATCTAAAAAGGCACTGCTGTGCTAAAAGAATAGCCCACGTTCATGTTCAGCTTTGACACTGTCCCCCTGTGTGGAGAGAAGACATTGTAAGGATGTCCTGCGTGTTAGGAGCCTTGCCTCTGCTCAGGTGCAGATGAAAGCGTTGAGCAGCTTACAGATACTTTGGCAAGCTGTGAAAAAAGAGGTGCTGTAGCAGTGAACACTGGTCTGTGAGGTGTTCCTGTGCATCTTCTGCTACTAGCCTACTCCCCATTTGTTCTAGTCTGTATTTTATCTCATGACAGAATGACAGCATTGAAGGTGGATAGGAATGGACTTCAGTATCTTTCACACACAATTTATGGAAAGAGAACTCATTGGGAAAGAGATGAGTGCTTTCTTTGGTTCTTTGGTTATAAGAACTAAAGTCCAACCACAAAGAATTCAGGCAGGAACTAAAGTGCAGAAGATGGACCCTGGCATAATTCATGGAATCCCAGAAGTGAAAGCAACAAGTCCTGGAAAGACAAGCAAACCTGAGACCATGGCTGGGGAGTTTAGGCACAGTCTAGACATGAGCCATCTGACCCTCAGCTCTTTCTCTGGCTAGTGTAGAACTTGGAGGCTTCCATTTTTCCTCTTCCATTTGCCCCTTTTTTTTCTATTGGTACCACATATCGAACCCCAGGCCTTCCCGGCTGGACCCGCACTTGACTGCTGAATCTACCAGCCATCATTTTGCATTGTGTTTTGTGGTAGGATATTACGAGGTTCCAAAGCTGGGCATGAAAACCATCCTGTAGCCAAGGCAATTCCTGAACTTGCAATCCTCCTGCCTCAGATGCCAAGGAACTACAAAGTGGCTGCACATACAAGATTGTGGCAGTTGTCCTGGCCATGGGTCAGCTCTTTCTCTGCTTTCTGTCTCAATCATTTTGAAAAATTCAGGTAAAATTAACACCTAGGTTATGATATCTTTGCTAGGACTTGAAACAATATGAAGACCTGAATGTGACATGGTTAATTTAAACAATGAGCACCCATATAAGACACAGCCAATTCTGGAACTGGTTACCAAGGACTTTGTATCTCTGAGGCAAATCCGGTTGGGCTGGCCTCTACCTATCCTTGATTTGGAATAAAGCTGGTGCTATTGTCTTGGAGTATGGCTAATATCCTTAATGCTTGCCCAGCTCCTAGCGGGGTCTGTTACCTTACTGAGACCTTGGTTATGAGCCTACAGGCCAAAAAAGTACATCCACCATTCTGACTGCAAAAACATGAATGATTATAGAGCATTTCATTTGAAAACAGTGTATATTAATAACTTACACATTGTGAGATACAGTTAATGGAAACACACTTAATGTTTTTTTTTTTTCTGCAGAAACAACTAAAGTTCCTGCAGCTCTAATATTAGGAGGGCCTAATGAGATGCCACTGCTCTAGCATATGTTCTTTTGTTAAGACTAGAGAAACAATGACTCAAGCCGACATCTAGCTCACAGTTAATGGTAGGAAAACACTCAAGGCGTGGTGTGCAAAGCTGCAAAGGCATACACTGAATATGGGTCACAGCCTTGCACAGAATTGTACTCCTCTCAGTGGCTCCTACACACCACAGCATCCATTTGTCCTCTGTGGAGTTGCAGATTGACATCAGACTAACTCTCCACGGAGCCACACAGAGTAACTAAAGAGTTTCATTGTTGAAAACTTAGTAATGAGTAATATAGTTAGTCCCCAATTTTCAGTGGCTCAAATGAATGACTTTTTTTTTTTTTGAGACAGGGTTTCTCTGTATAGTCCTGGCTGTCACTCTGTAGACCAGGCTGGCCTCGAACTCAGAAATCCTCTTGTCTCTGCCTCCCAAGTACTGAGATTAAAGGTATGCGCCACCACTGCCCTACAATGAATGACTTTTTTAATTTAATTTAATTTTGTGCTTGAGCAACAACAACAACAACACCCTGATTCTGTAGAAACTGGACTTCAGGTGTTAAGTTTTTCTCTTTTCGTTGGCTAGTCAGTCAAATTCTTGATCCTGGACAGAAGGACTTCAGCCCCAGGTGGAGCCAGTCACTTCCTTTAAGTGCTGCTCACTGAGCTACTGTGTTTGAAGGGCAGTTTTAGTCCGTGCAGTTTTCATCCTAAATGATGTATTCGGCTTATGATGAACTTACTGTTCCCTGGGCTCTTGGGAGAAAACTTGGTTTATTTCATGGTACAAGTAAAGAGTCAAGTGTTCAGAAAGAGACAGGTGCATGTCAGTCTTGGCATTCACTGTGCCTTTCAAATTCCTGTCTTAGAGTTACTTATAGAGACAGCTGAATCAGCTCTCAGTATGTGGTTGGTGTACAATTGCTCAGATGAGCTATGAGGGTACTGAAGAAATGATGGTCCTCCCCTTATATTGAATACCCCGAAGCATGATGCATAGCAAAAACTAAGGAATCCTATGGTAACGTTCTTTTCTTTTTTTTAATTGTAGTTAATCCCCAGCATTTTTTCCGCCTTTCCCACATTGATTGGTTCATTGCATCCCTCCTCCCCTTTACAGGATTATTCATACTATCCAGCGGATATGGTTTTATGAGTCCCAGTTCAAGAATGTAATCAGTTAGTGAGCAAATGTGATCGGTGAGCCACAACTTTATCCAGGTTTTAGCCTGAGCTGTCTGGAGAGTTTGCAAACTTCCTGACAAGTGCAGGCTGGTGAGTGTTTCTGCAAGTTCGAAAGCCACTCTATCACCTCCTTAGCTCTGTCACTGCGGCCCAAAGGCAGCCTAGCCCTGGTGGCCTAAAATGTAAGACAGACAAGCAATCAAAAACAGAGATGACAGGCCAGATTAGGCTGGTGGCGATAGTTTATAGATCTCTAATGTAGATGAATTAATAGCCTATGAATTCAGACTTACTCTTTAGTTTGGGAGTATCTAAAGCTCAGTATAAGGTGCAGGTATAGGAAGGAGCCACATGAGCTCATCAGAAGCGTGAAGGCATTTAAGAAGAGAGACAGTGCTCACTAAAGCATCATAGCCTTGCAAGCGGCAGAGCTAAGAAAACAATTCCGAGGCCATGTGCATTTGGAGGACTGCGAGCTCTGCTGCTGCCGCTGCTGCCGCTGCTGCTGCGGCTGCTGCTGCCCAGCTTCAGGACCCGCAGTGTGGTAGGTACCAGGAGCTACACATATCACCTAGTTCCACTGGTAAAGCAGGTGTATTTCACAGCCTTTGAGCTACCTCACGTCAGTCTTTGCAATGGTGAACTTGTTAAGGTGGTTCCTCATTTGCAGTTCCAGGTCACGGTTCATCCAAAGGTGCTTATAGAGAGAATATCTGTCCAGCATTTGCGTTCCCCTGCTGTTATTAATAACACTGCACAATGGAACTGAGTCACTAAGGCTCGAGATATTCCAAAGAATTGGCTCCAACAGGATTTATGAATTACTATCAAGGATGTAAAAACCAAGTGCTTTTTAAAGTTTAATTGCCACAAATTGGAAAAAAAAAACTCTTCACTAACCCCCACTCTGATAGAAGCCTAATGAAGTGGGGTGCCTGTTTATGGGCACCTTGTTAGTAGTAAGCCAACACTGCGCAGACCTGCACCCTACTTCATTAGGCCTTCCAAGGAAAGACTGTGCCTCACAAAGGTCATGGTCTAAAATAATTTTTAACATTCCCCCCCCCATCCCCAATAATCTACCTGTGATTCTCCAGCTCCTTGTAGAAACAATGACTTAAGACTGAATGGGTTTTGCCCCGCCCCCATCGTTTACCCATGATTCTCCCAGCTCCAAATAGAAGTAAATGAGACTATGAACATCTGGCAGATGCCCCTCCCCTCACACTTAGGTCTTACTTCTCCACCACAGGATAAGACAGGAAGGATCCATGAAAGGCGCTCCTTTACTCTCTCTGTCGTTCAGCCCTTTCCTGTCCTAATTCATCTTCTCTCCCAGTACTCAGGGCTGCGAGTGAGAGCATCATTTATCGGCTAATAAGTTGTCTGACAAGATAGCCACTTTGTACCTAATTGTTTAGTTTATTTATGTATTATTGATGAGCCTGGCCATGAACTCTGCTTCCCTCAGAGGCATTTTGATAAATTTCTTGACTGCTGCTAAAAAGGCTGAATTATCTGTGGGAGCACAGTGTACGGCATAGCTCTTAGTCGGTATACCTAAAAGACACTGGATACACATTTCAGTGTCTGCGTTCAATGGCAAGAAACAAGCTAGAATATAGAAGGCAGATTGCTCTTTGAGCAGAAATTAGAAATGAAAAAAGATAAAGCATATTCCTCAAATCTCATTTTGATTCCAGTGGTTCATCCAATCTACACTGCTCTGAGTTATTTTGATCTGCTGCCGGAAGCAGCAGATTACATTCCACCTTGCTTTTCAGTGGTTTCTGTTGCAACCGATGGAGTCAAATGGCAGAAACTTAAGTTTGAGGACGCAAATTGATAATCCCTTTCTAAAGCCTGTGCTAGTTCTCAGGCCACACCTTTGTGACGTCATCAGTGCTTGGCTGGGCTCTCATCCTCATGAGGTCTTTCTCTGTGCTTTCTGTGATTAACAAAACAGTAAGTTCATGGCTGAAGTGCTGGATCCGGCCTGCCTGTTTCCCCACCATTAAATTTACATGATGAACCTTAAGTACTTTGTTTATAAAGACAGGAGAGGATTTGTAAATGAGCTACTGAAGTGTGCTGCAACTAAAATATGCCATTTATTATTATGAGCATTCATATTTGAGCAGTAGGTAAAGCCCATAAAATGTAAATCAGAAAGTCAAAATCTGTCCCCTAAAAGATGTGTCACCCTGGTGGGTCATTACAGACTCTCTTATCCTCTCAGTGGATGAGCCTAGAGGCTTCCAATAGGAGAAGGCTGCTATACAGCATCTGACACCTCTAATGTCTGATGTTTGGTTAAAACCTCATTCAAAGAAACCAACAAGGCAAGAGACTCTGTGGCCATCTGACCTCTACCATAAAACCACACAATGTGTTTTTCAACTTAAAAAAAATATTTTATATTTTGTGTTTATGATGTTTTGCTTGCATGTTTGGCTGTGCACCATATGCATGCAGTACCCTCAGAGGCCAGAAGAGGGTGTCAGATCCCCTGGGACTGGAGTACAGACAGTTGTCGGCTGCCACCTAGTCTTCTGTCAGAGCAGCAGGTGTTCTTAACCCTGAGCCAATGCTCCAACCTCTTTATTAACATTTCAATAATTGGCTTACTACATTTTTCAGCTATCCTTTAAAATCCTGGTAAAATACACATAACACAATCTACCATTTTATTAATTAAAAAATATTTATTTATTGTATATGCATTTTCTTGCATGTATATCTGTGAGAGAGTGCCAGATGTCCTGGAACTGGAGTTGGAAATTGGACCTCAGCTCTCTGGAAGAGCCGGCAGTGCTCTTAACCACTGAGCCATCTCTCCTGACCTGACCCCATATTATTAATTTAAAAAGGGCAGTCAATAATAATCAGTGCATTCACATTGCAGGGCAATCAGAATCTAGACCTTGCATAGCTGACACTCTGCTCTATAAACAATAAACTCGAAACTCGTGCCCTCCTCCTCTGGCTCCCGCTAACTTCCAAATATATTTGTCTTTATAAATTTGCCTAGACATGTCATCAAGTAGAATCACATAGAATATGACATTTTGTAACTGGCTTGTATAACCTAGAAGGCAGGCTCAACGTTTTGTTCCTGTTAAGTATGTGTTAGAATTTCCTTCATTTCACATCTTAGTAATATTTCTTTACATTCAACATTTCATGTATCTGCCTGTCTGTCCACCAATGAATTTCTGGATGGCTTTCCCCATTTGGCTTCTGGAAATATTGCTGCTATGACTATGGGTTTTTATTTATATATATTCTATGCCAGGCCTGCAATTCTTCCTCCTCCCCTTTTCCTCTTCCTTGTTCTTTTCCATCCCTCCTTCCTTCTGTTCTCTTCCTCCTTCTCTTCTTCTTTTTAGAAACAATTTTCTGTATGTGGTGATGGTATGTGCTCTCTCTATTTCTCTCTCTCAGTGTATGTGTATGTGTGTGTGTGCGCATGTTCCTGTGCTTCTTAAACAGGTAAGAGAAGGATGCCTACTGATTAGTCTTGGGTATTACTATTTGTGCTTCTGTTCACTTCTATTTCTTTGATGTGAGAAGTCTTTAGTTTAGAATATATAATAATTTGTTTGCTATTTGTTATTGACAAATTGTTAGACTTATTTATATATCTGGGACTCAAGCTCCTTAATATTTCCTCTTATGTCATCGACTGTATCTTTGATCTTTGTTTATTACAAGTTTATGGTATGATGTAATCAAATTTATGGTTTTTTCCTATTATCACCTGTGATTTTGCATAAATCTACAAAATCATTGCTAAATCCACTGTTATGACATGTTCTTGTCACAATGGATTTCTTTTACATTGATTTTGATTTTTATAAGTATTTTTTAAAATATCATCAAACTTGGGCATTGAATTTTTTGGCACTCTCTTAAGTTTTTCTCTTTAGACAAATGTAATTCAGTCAAGTACTGGCCATGAATTTAGGGAACGTATAAAAAAGGAACCATGCCATTCATTTACAGTCAAGGAAGTCTTTCAACTGATGAGTCAAACTATCTCCGTTTTGTAAGCAAAATAAAGGGAATTTATGGAATTTGTGGTTTCAACTGGTTTTAAATATAACATGGGTTTATTAAGCACTTTTTTAAAAAGATGCAGCACTATAGGAGAAAAAAGTGGAAGTGATTATTTCCCTAGAGAGCAATCTCAAGAACATGCCCTGGAGTAAGAAGAACGACACATAGAGAAATGTCACTAAAACAGACTTGACATCCCAATGTGTATGGTTTAATTATTTTTTATTTGACATTTGATTATGTGGCTTTCTAAAAACTTTCAGTAATAGATTTCAACAGGCACTGCTGATTTTTGTAAGTTTGGCAGTGTCATGGTTTTATTTTTCATAGAAGGAACCTGGCCTAGAGAAAACATACCCACTTATTTGATGTTCTGTGCATTTAATATATAGAAACTACATTTATCCCAGACACAGAACTCTTTGCAAGTTTCTTTCAGAAGTGTGTCCCCTGGACCAGCAGGAGTGGTACAGCCTGTGAACTTTCAGAGAATGGAAATTATCAGGCCCCATCCCTGTCCTGCTGACTCAGACAGAGAGGAGTGGTCTAGCCATCTGTGTTTGATTTGGCTCCCTGGGAGCTCTGCCTTCTGTCCTGCATGCATAGCAACCATCACTTTGCATAATGGCACTTCCACATCCACAGGCACTGAGTTAGTCTCAAGTTCCCCAGACTGACTTAAAAGTAAATAGTTGAAGTGAGAAACACACTCATGTATAGGGAGACAGGGATGCCAATATCATAGAAATATGGATATAACTTCTTCTGATTTTTAGAAGACAGTTAAGTATCAATCTGATCTGAAGATCAGGGAAGAATGCAGAAGAATGTTATAGTCAAAATATGAATATGTTCAAGTCAGAAAGCCCACATGAATGAATGTTGAGGCAAGAGCAGTGGCGACTTCACAGAGCACAAGAAGCAAATTGGTTTGGTAAGGCACCAGCTTCATTATGCAGGGAGTCCATAGGAAGAGAATTCAGAAACCAGGAAAAAAAAAGAATTAATTTTTATCCATTTAGCAATGAGAAGCCAGGGCATATTTCTGATCATGAAATGATGATCAAGGTTAAAAAAATGAGAAAATTATCCTCATGATTAAGTTTCATAGATTGCATTAGAAAAGCTGACGATGGTTATGAACACAGGTCAATAGTAGCATGTGCTTTTAGCATGCATGAGAACCTGAGTTCAGTGCTTAGCATAGAGGTATATGTAGAGATGAAGGTGAAGATAGAAATGGAGATAGAGATAAAGATGCAAATACAGATAGTGGAAAGAAATCAAGACTGAGATGATAGGAATGGGGGGCAGAAAGGGATATGGAAAATTACTTGATGATATTGCTCATGATGACAACAGTCTAGACAAGAGGAAGTAAGAGGTTGGGAATATTTGGCATCTATCAGCTATAACTTATTATATAAAGAAGAAAGAAAAGTTCACAAAATATCTACAAGATCTTACAAGCAGGTATCATGCTCTAAATACAAACAAGACTCAATGTATAAAGAGGAAAATTTGAGCCATATTCATAGTCAGGTTGAGATTCTCTCAAGTCTGTTTGCTGAAGTTATTCAGGAAGGAATGACAATAAAAATAAACAATAGCAGAAATACCACTCCTCCAAAGATATGCCTAAAAGTGATCCCAGTAAAGGAGTAGTCACTTCTGAAAGATGGTGTGATAAGCCCTTGATCTGGAGGAAGCTGTGGGTAGAGACCGAGAGCATCAGCATTGAGGAACCAACAAGAGAGACCTCAGTAGGAAGGCTGCCTGTGGCTTCTGGATGAGAGAAACAATGAGAAACCGGACGTAAGGGATGAAGACATCAAAGCAAGTCATCAGAAGCTAAATGCAGTGGGAAAATACGTGCAGCAGGACCTTTAGGAAATACTGTGATGTCGGGAAGTAGAGAGACGCTTAAGACACCAGTTATGTGCAGGGATGCACTCATGACTTGTGGACATATGAGAAAGAGATGATCCGAAGGCTTTTGTTAGCACAGAAGGTAAAGAAAGCCAAGCAGCAACTGTTTTTGGCAAACTTACAGAGGGAGAAAGATAAGGGTGAAAGGAATATTATTCCTATAAGTGGACAAGAGTGCATCCCGGAAGCTAAAACTACAGAGCAAAGAAAAGACTTTGGGTTCAAACACAATTTTGAGATGTCGAACAGAGTTGCTAGCTAATTCCGGTAGACATTTCAGTGCATTAAGAGAGCATATCACTCTCATAGAGGTCACCTAGTCATGACTTTCAAAGACCAGATGAAATTTGGAATAGACAAGGTGGAACATGTGGTGGCAACTCAGTGGAAACAGTGATGTTTGATGAAAATGGAAACCATGACAGTAAGAGGAATTAACCAGTCAAGCTTTTTGGATGCCTCTATACTGTGTCTTTGAATCAGGGACTATTAGAGGCAGAAAAGATGCAAGAGTAAGAAACCCAGTGACCCAAACCCGGAAGGGCCAGGAAACAGAAGCAAAATGTCAAAAATGTTGAAAACAAAGAAGCTGTGGACAATTAATGGCTCCTACGGGAAGGGACAAGAGTTTTATTTAGAGCTGTAGCCCCTAGTAGGCTGACCATGCTCCAAGGTCTGACCCCACACCCAGGATTATATGAGCAACATAAACTGGACCTGGTGTTAAAAACAAACAAAAAGAGGACAGGAATGCAGGCAATGGAGATCTATCTGGGAAGAGTTAGGAGGAGGAATGGGAGAGGAGGGGTGGCATGTATGAAAATGACCAAATACATTGTGTAAAATGCTCAAAGAATTAATAAAACAATATATTGAAACTCAACACAAGAGGAACAACAGGATTATAGAAGTTTTCTCGCAATGACCAATTCTGAAATCTAGTTTACATCTTAGGTCAAGTAAACAAAGACAAAAGATAGATGAGATTAAAGAGAGTTGAAAGGGCAGATTGAAGACTCCTCTGTAGCTACAGAAAGGGAGAAGGCAGAAACAAGGGAGTAAATGTTATTACTGAGGCGCCTACCTTTTCACATGACCACTGGTCTGTGCCCCTACCTGTGCTTTTAGGAAGTTCATGCCCAGGCATTAGTGAACACTGGGACAGCCACAAAATGTGAAGCTACTTTTGAAACAACTGTCAACAACAGAAATGTGGCAACCAAAAGCAGTTGTGGGAAGACAAGGTGTTATAGTAAACCAGCAATGACAACATTAAGACTCAAACACAGGATGAGCAGATGTTGACTATTAAGGAACAGTTGAGAACAGTGGAATGGTCTTCTGGAAAGAACCAGTCTTCACATCTCTTTGGAAACTAATACTTTGAAGGGCATAGAGGGATTAGTTATATGGAGAAGGTACTAATAGAAACCTTCAAAGCTTTTCTTTTCAATGGTGAATAGTGAATAAGCTTGAAGATGTGCACAACCAGGTTTTCTGGACCAAATAAACATCTGTAAGACCTTGAAGCAAAGAGATTTAATTATCTTGGCCATTTTTTCTCTCTGTGTTCAAGAATAGGAAAAGCAGTTTGGCAACAAATTGACAAATTAAGAAGTAAACCATTGAGTCAATTTTAAAAGGAAAACAATTGTTGAAAGAAACTATCAGTGAGTGGATAGCAAGTGAGGAATGTGATATCCACCCGGGCTATTGTTAGTTGAGCTTAGTTTCTTTCCTGTCTTTCTATCTTCCCTTTGTCTAATACAAGGTTTCATGCATTCTAGGCTGGTTTTTTGCTTCTGATATTCTTGCCTCTGCCTCCAGAATGCTAAGATTACACTCAAGTATCACCATGATGAGTGTTAGGTGGTATTGGAGATTATACGCTGAGTGTTTTAGATCTTAGCAAAACACTCAGCCAATGGAAAGACATCTCCAGGTTGTACCTAATCTGGGATTTTATTGAAACTTAAAATTAGTGTCGTCTTCACACACTGTATAATGTTTAGACCATATAGCATGCATATTTCCTCATGTATTTGTTTTTTGTTTTGTTTTGTTTTGTTTTGTTTTGTGGTAACAACCCTCCAGAGTCATTTCTTGTCACTTATAAAAGGTTACAGTACATTCCATTGCCTTTAGTCTTCCTAATGTATGAGATAGTGCAGAGCTCACCACTGCTTTCCTGTAACTGGGTAACTGCTGGCCAGCCTCTCTGTATCTTCCCCCCAAATCTGTGATAAAGAGAATTTCCTCTCATCTCTGAGACCCAGATTCCACTTGTAGTTGAAATCATACAGTGTTCATATTTCTGTGTCTGGCCTACTTCAGTCACTCTCATGTCCACCAGCTCCTAATGTTCTCATAAATGTCAAAGGTTTGATCTTTTTATGGCTCCATAGTTTCCCCTATGAACCCTATGTCCTTTACCCACTCAGCAGTTGATAGACACTCAATTTCATTGATTGGCTACTATGACCAGTGCTGCAATGACGAAGAGTAGGATATTGCTTCAAGGTACAGATTTTCATTTTCTAAATTGGTGTGTAACCAGCATGTCGATCGCTGGATCTGACAGTGAGCCCATTCATTCATTGTGTTTGGTTTCAAGTAACAGAAGGGTAGAAAACAAAAGGTTTAGGGGCAGTCTTGAGACATCCTAAATGTGGCTACCGTCCAGCTATATACGTAGATGTTTTAAGAGGCACTTGCTAGTGCTGCATAGATGGTCTCTACCTCCTTGCAGGATGTGCGATGACAGGCCGTGACCTAGTACAGAGAAGATGCTCTGCGGATGCTTTCTAGATTCAGCAGTAAGAAGGATATCGTGCATGGCGAGATGAGACAGGGGAGACACTGTAGGGCCATCAGATGGTCAGATTTCCTTCTCAGATCTCATAGGCCTTATATTCCAGGAGCCTAAGGCTACCAGGTTGAATAGTCTTCTTCTTTTAATTTCTTTTTTCTTTTTTTTCAGAGGTGAGGACTGAACCCAGGGCCTTGCGCTTGCTAGGCAAGTGCTCTACCGCTGAGCTAAATCCCCAACCCCATCTCCTTCTTTTAAAACAATAGCTTTATTTGCCAGTGGAATTCCCCCCTCCTCCTCCCTGCTAAGTAAACAGTTAAGGAGTTTCATGTTAATTTATGGTATTGTACCCTTTTTTAAAATTCAGTTTCGGAAGAGTTTCATCATCTCAAATTTTCGCTATAGCTTTGGTCAGTGTTTAGATTTTCCAGTTTTGTGTGTGTGTGTGCGCATGTGTGTGTGTGTGTGTGTGTGTGTGTGTGTGTGTGTGTGTGTGTGAATGTGACATGCATGTGCCACAGTGGACATGTGAAAGTCAGGACAGAATTCATTATTAGTCCTTGCCTTCTACCTTGTTTGAAAGGGGATCTATTGTTTGTCATGGCATCTGCCAGGTTATCTGGGCTATAAGCTCTTGGAATTCTCCTGTTTCCATCTCTTACCTCTCCAAGGGGCATTGGCATCACAGACAAGGACGATTGCATCAGCCTTTATGTCAGTTCTCGGGATCCAAACTCAGACCCTCCTGTCGATTGCCTATGTGGCAAGCATTTTAACCACTGGGCCATTTCCCCAGACCAGCTTTTGTTAATCTTCTTAATACATTTAATATACGGAACATGGTTGCATTTGGGAGGGTATTTCCATGTGAACTCCATTAAAAGCAGTGGTTCATTTGATCCTTATAGTGAACCACAAATGAGCAGTATAGTTACCTCACTGTGCAAAGAGAAAGACTGACTACTGTGGAAATTATAAAAGGCAGATCCATAAGTTGCTAAACTGCTCCAGTGTTGCTAATCTGGCCCCTGAACTTGGTTTCAATTCATGCCAGCCACTTTGGAACAAAGAGGGTGTCTGTAACCATGGCTCATGTTCCCATGCTTCCCTTTACATTGTCAGAACAGAATTTGAAACACACTTTCAATGCTAAAATATTCATATCTTTACATAGTGGATACTTGGAGTTCCTGAAATTTTTAAATATTTTTGTATATAACAAAAATGAAATCTGAGATTTGGCAATAGATAATATTTGTTAACTAGATAAGTTAACCAATGAGGTCATGGAGATCAAAAAATATTATCTGGAGGTTTGAAGTATCAAGTGAGTTGTCCACATTCATGAAGTTAATAGGATAATTGCTAGTTCTGTACACTGCTTTGTTCTGTATCAATACACCTGAAACACAAATGGACATTTTATCCAAATGATGTAAATGTAGACCTTTGTGAACATTCCTGGACAGTAACACAGCATGACTATGGAGGACAACTGGAAATATTCCTGGAAATTCAGTGCAAGTGTGAGCAGTCCAAGAAGCATAATTTCTGTAATGTTGCCTCTGTGGAACCAACCACTGACATTTTAATCCATGTATCATTTCCCATAGCCTTTGCCTTCTATTAAGTTATGAAAATTTCAGTGAATGCTCACTATGGCAGGAGCTACAGCATGTATGAGGAGGGTTAGACATCATGCTTTATTTTTGGCTCCTGCATCTGGTGAAAGCAGAGCTGGAAGGGTTGACTGTGAAGAATTCTCTGCATATAGGTTATGTAGACAAAGATACTTAAACTGAAAACCACCATTAGAACTTTTTTCCATTATGATACCATGATGGCAGACATGTGTTACTCTCCATCTCTCAGAACTCATAGACTATACAGCACCAGTGGAACCTGGGTGGAAATGGTGCTCTTAGACATTGACACGCCTGTGTAGGCTGATGGCCACCCTTACCTGATAATGAAAACTGGATGGGTGTAGACTCAGCAATGCATAGGAACCCTTGCTAGGTAGCGCTCACTATTGCCATAAACAAGTAACTGCTCTTTGAGGGTTTTTTTTTAAGCTATTTAAAATTTATGTGTGACATTTTGCTTAAGAACATTTGAATACTTAGAAACATTAAGTTGCTTATGTCCTTTGAGATAATCAGCATACTATGCAAAGAGTCTTTTAAAATGAAAGCTCTCTGACCTACTGAAGGGAACTCAGATAAACTCCTCCCAGAATTCTGCTTGATGCCTTATTTTTCTTTCAGCACTCCCACCTGGTTGACCTTGCCTTCTGCTCTGACTTAAGTGGCCTTCAGGAGCCATGGCCTCTTCCCCTGGAGGTTCCCTCTCTACCCACCCACCACATGAACAGAAGAGCCCACCCATAATGTCACCAACCAATTTAATCATAGTTGCAGAGACCAACCCACTGCCTAAAAACTGTGGAATGTGTTCCAAAGCTGTTGTTGTTGTTGATTTTATGACCTGCTCTTCTAGGAAAAACCTGTGTTATAAACTCCCTTTCCTTAGAAAAACTGAAGAAGAGACTTTATTTCTTTAAAATAGAATCTGCATCCTCAGTACTATTTATTGCATATACCATTTACATATATTTATACACGCACAGCATATAATGTTGACCTTATATGTAATAAGACTATTTGAACACTCTCAGACAGTATGAGTTGAATTTAACTGGATTTTTTTTCTGTAAGGAATTGCTCCTTTTCAGCTTTTAACTGATAAACTTATGGGCTGCCATATGATGGTTTATATAACCAAAGATTATGTCATATCTGAGTAAACACAGCTATTTTCTAAAACACTTATCATTTTTCTGCAGTGAAAATATTCAAAAGTCCTTTTGTAGCTTATAAAAATATGCAAAATGCTCTGACAATACTATACAATTGCATGCGGGAAACTCATTTCTCCCAACTACAGCTTACAGCCCATTAATTGGTCCTTCCTCATTCCCTGCTCTGGACTCTCCCCAGCCTGTGATACCCACCATCCCATTCGCATGGTCAATTTTCTTAAACTTTATTACATAGAGTAAGTGTTTGTCTTTTATGTGCTGTTTATCTCCAGTCCATCCATGTGCCCCAAATGATGCCGTTTCATTCTATTTATGACTAGATAGTACTCCATACTGTACCACATTTTCTTTACCCGGTCCTTAGTTGATGGACAGTTTGGTTATTATGAATACTGCTGCAATAAGCACGTAGTGCAATAATAGCTTCATTTCTCTTGTCTCTATATCCAGGAATGGGATTTCTGGAGCATAGATTAGTTCTGTTTTGGTATTTTGAGCAACCTGCTTATTTTTTTCTATAAGGGCTGAGCTAAAACCAATTCTCACAAATGTTGTGTTCTCTTTTCTTACCATATGGTATGTATATGTCATAATGCATAATATATATAATTATATATAATACATATACATATATTATAGATACATTATATACATATATATTATATATACATTATATATAATATATATATCTTTTCTCCACATTGTGGCACTTGTCTTTTTTTTTTTTATTGTTTTTCATTTTGATAGTACTAATTTTAAGTAAAAAGAAGTTCTGTCTCACTGTGGTCTTGGTGTGCCTGTCTACCAGGATTAGTGATGCTGCCTATTTTCCCACATATCTGTTGTCAAGATTGCTCATCTGAAACAAATTATATTATGTGAGAATATTTACTTCTAAGAGCCGCTTGAAACACAGTAGTGAAATTCCAGTTGCATTAAGAAAATTAGTACAGCCGTCTACTTGGAATACTAATGGCTCTAATGAAGATGCAACATCTTGCAAACAAATGATTAGACTTTCAGGAGAAAGGATAAATAAAATCCTAATTAACAAATTACTAATTTTTCTTAGAGCTTTTAGGTTTGAAGCATGACAAGTGACAGTTTTCTGTATAGATTGAAGAACATATTTTCTTATTCTATATTAACCAAGAACAACTGTAACTGCCATGTGTATGTAGTACAATGTGTATTAATCTTGAATTAATGGACTAGATATCTAAGACCCTCAAGGCTCCATAATTCTTTTGAGCACCATACTCCAAAGATCTAGAACAACTGCAGGCTCAATGAGAGTTCTCTGGCTATACCACACTGTTAGATCATGTCTATGTGATTTTTCAAAACGATATATTGTCCGATCTGGAATCTAAGCAACTACTTTTGTTGTTCACATGAATCACATCTTTCCTCTAGGTTTGTAATGAAAGTGGCACAACCTATGAGCTGCTCATCATAGACCAGGCTTGCTCAGCAACAGTACTGTTGGTATGAGGTTAGACCATTCTTGCAGGTGTGTCTTGTGCATTAGAATAGAAAGAACCCTCGACGGCTTCATGCTCCTACTTGCTAGAAGCAACTGTCAATCAGCAATCAAAAGTTACTAAATGTAATATGTCCTGCCATCCCAGAATAGAACAAAATCTTCCTTTTTAAGAGCCATTTTCCCAGAAGTTGTATTGTATCTCCATCATTATTTATTTTAACAAGAATAGGTAGATTTATGAATAAGCAGCTAAAAAGGAAATCAAAACAAAATTTGAATAAAAAATGAAAACAAAGAAAGTACTAATAACCCTTTAAATTATGTTACCTCTTACACCATATTCTTAGTGAGCCTAACCCTCAAGGACCCTCTGACTGAAAATAGTATACAGTAGCTGCTAATGAAGAAACAGTAAAGAGAAGCTGTGAAGAAAATGGCAGACACCTTGAGCTGTACAGCGACTTCTGCAAAAGCATATCTGTAAACTCACTCTTTCCTATCACCCAAGGAGCTGAAGGGTTTGCAGCCCCTTAGGACGAACAACAATATGAACTAACTAGTACCCTCAGAGCTCCCAGGGACTCAACCACCAACCAAAGAGTACACACGATTGAATTGATTGCTCCAGCAGCATGCGTATAGTAGGGGATGGCCAAGTCGGTCATCAATGGGAGGAGAGACTCTTGGCCCTGTGAAGGTTCTATGCCCCAGTGTAGAGGAATGCCAGGGCCAGGATGCGGGAGAGGATGGGGTGATGAGCAGGGGGAGAGGGGAGGGAACAGGGGTTTATTCTTGTTGGTTTTTTTTGGGGGGGGGGGAAACTGAGAAAGGAGAAGTCTTATGACATGTAAATAAAGAAAATATAAAAAAAAAAGACGTCTAACAGTGTGGGATGCAGTGCTTTGAAAAGCAGAGTTTACAGTGCACATCAAGGTTACAAAGTATGAGTTTTGAGAACCACATTAGCATTTGAAAGCATTAATAGAGTTGGACATTCACTTGGACGTTCACACATGTGGGTTCATTGCCTGAAAATGGACTGCAGCAGGGATTATAAAATATAGATTTTAAATAGTCACCATGGACCTATTTCCTTCCATGCATCGCTAGAGCTTTGCTCTTAAATTATGTGGAATAAGGCTTAGACACAATACGATGACTTTTGGAGAGAAAGTATATTAGTTTGGAGAAATGTATATTAGTTTTGAAGAAAAGGCAACACTGTTCTGCTTTTTAAAATAAAAATCCATTTTTTGAGCATTTAGTCTGCTCCAGTGTTTGCCTTCCAGTCTCTTCTCACTTCACTGTGTTTAACTTATTTGTCCAAGTTTAATGTCTCAAGTAACATTGAAGAATTTCTTGGCGACAGGACTCATTAGAGATATTTAAAATATGCACACTCTGCCCAGAACTATTCAGAAGACACTTCTAACAAAAAAATTCTTGAATCCACTTAATCTAACATTAATATTAATTAACTTAATGGCTATAAAAATATGTTATGTCAAAGTCTTTCATAGCAAATATGAAATGCACAGAAGGTATTAATAATGCATCTCTTCTTGCCAAGGTGCATAATAGAACAGTGGAAAGCCAGATGTGATGTCACTTCTACAGTAGCAACAGAAGAACAGTCAGAATGGCAGAAATACCTTAAGGTCTAGCTAGGTTATGTTATTATTAAGGTAAAGCAACAAATGGGTGTATAGTTCTATGAAATATAGTGATTGTTAGCTTGAGGATAATTTTATGTATGAAACTAATAAGGTATGAAAAAGAAAATATATACCCGGGCAGTGGTGGCACATGCCTTTAATCCCAGCACTTGGGAGACAGAGGCAGGTGGATTTCTGAGTTCGAGGCCAGCCTGGTCTACAGAGTGAGTTCCAGGACAGCCACAGCCAAGGCTACACAGAGAAACCCTGTCTCAAACAAACAAACAAACAAACAAACAAAAAAAAACCCCAAAAATATATAGAAGATTTATGCCATCCAACATTGGATGACTGACATGAGGCACATAATCCTGTACTTTAGGAACAACCTATTTGATGTCTTAATGTTCAATGACAATAAATTAGGTTAATGGGTAAATTGTCTTGGTGGATAAGATACAGTGTGCCTTACTGTGAGTAGGTAATATTTCCTGTTTATTAAGAGAAGAGTTGTGCAAGGCTGTGTCCTTCCCAGTAACTTCTACAGTATTATGTGAAAGTTTTTAACAGTGCACCCCAAGAGGTGCCCTCAAGCATAGGTACAAACAAGGTAAACATTAACTGACTAAGAACCTTGGAAGTGGCAAATATATTGTGCACAGGGGAAGTGCGTGTAAGTGTGAATAACATGTTTATGTATACATCCTTGGCCATGCATATACAGCTGGGATGATCTGCAGGCTGTCCTTGACCTGAGGCTTGACTATTAATATTCGTCTCTTCCTTTACTTTCCCAGGATCATCCCATATTTAGTGTTCAACTGAATTTGGACATATGTTGATAAAACGTAGGTCTAAATAGAGTTTTCTGTCTTAAAGCTATATTGCAGACAAATTTAGACACAAAGTTGCTTGTCTCTACTACTTTCCCGCTATTAACCTTTCCAATTACTGATGGAAACCGTTAAACAAACTCGCCTGCGGGGAAGTCCCATGGTTTCCACAATCAAGCACAGTACACGTGGGTATAGAACTTTACAATTCAAAAACACATTTGCACATCTCATTTGAATCTTACAAAATCACCGAAGGAAACTATGCCATATCTGCACATGGACAAGATCCCAAAATTACCCTGGAATCATGTGGTAAAGGGAAATAGGGAGACTCCCTTAATCTGCCAGACCTACCAAGGTTTCATCAGCATGCTGGTCTAGCTTTAGTGATGTGTTCACCTTCAGTGTCCTGCTGGGTGTGAAAGGACGTATCAGTTTGACCTGGAGCACCTTGTCCATAATCTGACCTCTGGCTAATGCCAGGATAGAGGAACCTAAAGCCTGGAAAACTCTGTAGTGTAACACTTGAAACTGTTGTCTAAACTCCTGTAAAATGAGCTTCCTTTCAAAATATTCCAAGTATATAGAGTATCTGGAGAAAGTTTATCTCTATAGAGCAATAAGTATCAGAAAATTGATATGTGATCTGGGTGTTTTTGTTCCATAATCCGAGAGCACCAGTCTCCATACACAGACACTATTTGGAAATTGATGCATAGCAAATAAATGTTACTACAGAATCATGAAGACATGAGATGCCTCCAGTGCTATAGTTCTCATCATAAAGGATTGAATTTTATTTACTCATTCCTTTAATGGACAGGAACACATTACTAAGTGAGCACTAACCTATTACACACCTGGGTCAATAAGTTTCTGGCCTCACAGTGTCCACAGTTAGAGTCAAGAGTGAGGCTGGAGACAGTACAATGAGACACAGGCTGGCATAATGACAGGATGCTGTAGAGAGCTTACATAGGCAGAGAAGTGACATTATCAGTTACATCTAGAAACTTTGACTTTTGGTAGGAAAACTCCTGGGTTAGGAGATTTCACGTTTGTGCTTGGCTGCTAATAAATAGTGGCAGTGTCACCTCTCACATTCCAATATGTTCCAAGTCAGTTGATGAATTCACTGATCATCTTATTATTGCAAAGTAAGGCATGAAAGAATAGGAAGCCAAAGGTGAGAGGAGCTCTTGGAAGGCATGAGTTCCCAGGGTTTGGACAGGAACACATCACTAAGTGAGCACAGAGTCCAGAGTTATTGGAGAAAGTGAGGAGAGAGATTCTAAAGCATTTAACACCGATTGTCTAGAACTCGTTCATTTAACACCGATTGTCTAGAACTCATTCCGACTGTTGATAAAATAATATGAGAGCTGCCTGCACTGTGGGGGTTTCTGTGCTCTCTGCACATAAGTTTGTGTTAATAAGCATTTGATTGAGTAACAGTGAGCCATTATCACAGTGTTATGTAGAAATGCATGGATTATCACTTAATTTTAATGTGTCAGCATGGCCATCTTAGATCAGATGGTTAGCATAATATGGGAACATCTTCCAGCGTCAGTTTTTCCACAGGAAATCCAACTGTTCCTCACCACAGAGTCAACAGTACTTTGAGTGCCTTGCACAGGAGTTCCAGTGTCAGCTCTAGTATATTCTTGACAAATTTTCATGTGCTACCAAGGAGAGGATAAAATATTTGTGATGTAGTCCCTTCTAAAACAAACAAACAAACAAACAAGCAAAAACAAAACTGTGAAGTGAGCGTAGGAGCATGAAAGAATGCCTGTGCCAAGTCTCTAAACCTTCTGCGAGGAGGGAGTAGAGGGGACCTTCAGATCAGGACTCAGACCATTTGAGGGAGTAGAGAGGACCTTCAGATCAGGACTCAGACCGTTTATTATGAGGAACCCCTGGGAGGCTGACCCCTAATATGTAAAACTTAAGCAGAAGGACGGACAGCTGGTTTATATCCATTAAAATATAGATAAATTATCCAAGGATGTCCCATCAGATGATAAGTTCATAAGATCATCTATGGAAGTAGCAAAATGTCTATAACCACATAATATTTGAAGCCGATAAAGAAAAATGTACCATTCTACCTTTTATCACAACTTCCTGTTTTCCAAGCAAATCTTGGCCCTTAACAGGTGAACAGAGTCCTCCTTAAACCCAGTAACTTGGAAAATTTTTCTCCTGTGGTTCTTTAAAATATCATCACACTTTCATTTAAAACATAGGAACTCTGGAATCTAAAGAAATACTAAAAGCAATCTCTAAAAAGAAGTGGGGGTGACAGAGACATGTCACAATGGAGCCAGTTGCGTTTCTCATTGGTCAGACTCTCCCTGTGTCACCAACATACATTCACACACCTACCCTCCTGTTAGATTCAAGTATTTGAGTCTGTTCATACAATGTAATCGTCAACTCAGTCCAAATGTTGTTTGTCTGGGTAATTACTAAGAGAGATGAATTTACCCAGCTCATGACCCAAAACATTTATAGATCTTTTTATTATTACTTTTAGTATCAAAATTGCTCAGTCACTATTTGTCCTCAGTCTTGTTAAAAAGCTGCACCTCTTCTCTGCTCCTAATCTAGTCTAATTATAACATCATTGTTACAAATATCTAGCCACCATTCAATGCTCAACCAGTCTGAAGATAACCTCACTGTTATTTATATGTACCTGGCCACTCAATGGCCTTCTTCTCCATAACTTAATTTCTTCCTAGTCTTACATTTCTCTTCCTTGAAGATTCTCAGAAGTGAGCAAACTCCTCCAAACCAGACAAATGTTGACAAGGACTCTCACCTTTTTCTCTATGTGTCAGATACTGAAAATGTCCTTTACTTAAGAGGGGATGCTGACACTCTAGGAGCCAGCCGCCCCCATGCTGAAAGCCCCCGTGCCTTCTCATTCCACACTGAAGTAGAATGTAGGTTCTGTGGTAAATGTGGTGATAGCTAAAAGGATGTGGAGGTAAGCGAGCTTAGGTAAAAGTTGCCAGCAAGTTTGAGACACTTCTCAAATGTTCCTTTCATAGATTTAGAAAAATTGGTTTAAAGCAAGATGAGGCCAAAGAATGTTCTGAAGCAAACATTTGGATCTGTGCTTACTCAGAACAGCATAGCTTTACAGCTTTGATTGTTACAGAATTTGAAAATTATGCTGGTATTTCTTTATGAGACAATACCTTATGGTATTAGCAATGTTTGTTCTTTATTAACTGTTACTGGAGGGTTGTAGGTACATATTTTGTAAAGAACTGTAAGTATATCATGAGTATTTTGATTGATTTAAACGAATTTTCATTAAACTCAGCAGAAGTGCTTGGTAATTAAGCTTTCATCTACACCTTCTTTTCTTTCCAATACAATGCAAAATGAATATTGATTGCTTGGTGTTGAAGGGTTGGGATAAATGACCTTTTGGGGGTTTTATGTTTGGTTGGTTGCTTGGCTTCTGTTTGTTTGATTTTTTTTTTTTTCTAGAAACTTGAACTTTTTGCTTGAAATCAGGGAATGCTGTTCACGTTGTAGGGAACCTTGTTTCTTCTCCCTATGTGTTTTCTTAGCTGATTTCAGCCTTTGCATAAGAATGTAAGAGGGAACTGATGACTCTTAAGCGTCATACCTTGAGGTGAGAGAAGAGCAAACCCTGGGTGAGATTACTGTAGCCCTACAGAACTTAGCATCAATGCCATAAGAAGTTGCTCTAGGCCACCCTGTAGTGAACACAAGCTCATAGGTTAATCCTGGCAATGCAACCCCTGGGCAGCCTGAGTGATGAAAGGAAGGTTGAGGGATCAAGTCACACTGCGATACTTCCAACTGGCCATGGCTCTACAGCAATGTGTGTAAGTTCCATTTCCAGGAAGACCATAGGAAACACATGGGGTGTGTTCCTTCCTTTCAAAATACCCCTACGCCCTAAGCTACTGCATCTAGGATTGCAGATGCTGAGGCAGGCACTACCTTCTTTGGCTTCCATTCAGAGGCAGGTTTTTTTTTTTCCATACTGCCGGGTACTCTGCTTAGAGGACACATAACTACTATGTCTATGAATAGGGTCTTTGAATTCTTTATGACTATGGAGTTAGCATCAACCACTCTTGGAAGCAAAGTTTACTAGCTAACTCTGAGGTTACTAGCCAACTCTCGGGTTACTAGCTAACCCCTGAGAATCAGGAAGACAGTTGTTAGAAGACTGAGATTCAATACATCTCAGAGGAGTATACAAACACTTTAGCATCTATGTAATAAAAGCTGTGATAGTTACTGCATGACAACTGTAATGGAAACTATGTATTTGGTGAGTTTGGAAGTGCTTCCAAAGGAAGAAATTAAAACTGGTTTAAATCATAACTGTCTGTGTGGAGCTTGTTACGAATTCCAAGACCATCTGACTATATGAGCATAGTACTTTTCTTTGGAAGCAGTCAAGACACCAAAGCCATTGCATGACAGCCATGCCCTGAACTTGAGAGGCATCTCTCCATGAGATCCATGCCATGGGCATGTTGTATCACAAGACATGTTCTAGAAAATCCTTAAACTGATAATAAAAATCTCAGGTTTCAGAATTCCCAAGTAAATGTTCTGCTGCAGCAGCTACACAGTGAAAACATTCATTTGGTTTCAAAGTAGAATGTAGGTTGTAAGCTGTGGTCTAGTATTCTTTCCATGTTACTCAACTACATGCTATTCATATCCACAGTGCATTCTTTACCACTCTGGTTCAAGTCACAGGAGCCTGAGGGGGGTCAGCCATCCCGCTAGCCAGTTCGATTCTCTGAAGTCCTCATTGCAACACACAGATTTGAAAGCAGAATAGCTAGGTTCTTTATCTTGTCTGTGCTATAGTGTGGCTCTGCCTGTGCCAGCTACATTTCCAATGCATTCATCAGGGTTCAGCACACCGGATGACTGCTGTACATTACCAGGCTCAGCCTTCTAACTGGAAGAAATGTAGACAATTGTTCCCCATCCAGTGCCCTGTGACCAAAAGAGAACACCTTAGAAATGGAGGGGTGCGGTCCTCCTGGATTCTTGTGACCGTGTGACTAGCCTGGTAACAGTTCACATTGTCTGATTCACATTATCCCTAGCTTTCAAGGTGTTTCTTTCAATGTGATCTATCCTTCAGGTTGGGGGGATTAAAGCTTAGGTCTTGTATTTGCTATTCCAAATGTTCTACCACTGACCTAATTCTCCAGCTCCACTTGCATCCAGACAAAACACCAAAAGGCTTGGAATTGCTGACCAAGTACAGCTTCTAATGCTGAACCAAATGATACAAAGTTGGAAATTTTATTTTGAAATTTATTACTTCTTCTTATGATTTGGTATAATGGATTGTCTAAGAAATGTCATCTGTCACTGTCATCAACATTTCTGTAATCAATAGTTCCTATAGAAAATATGTAGAAATGTGAGGATTTCCCCTTTTAGTCACAGTGTGATATCTTTGCATGAATTCCTTAAGACTCTCTCTCTCTCCCTCTCTCTCTCTTCCTCTCTCTCTGTCTCTCTCTGTCTCTGTCTCTCTGTCTCTGTCTCTGTCTCTGTCTCTGTCTCTCTCTCTCTCTCTCTCTCTCTGTGTGTGTGTGTGTGTGTGTGTGTGTGTGTGTGTGTGTGTGTGTGTGTGTGTGTCCTTCCCTCCGTCTATCTCTCTCCTTTAGCAGCAGATCTCTGGTTTTCTTTTCATGATTCCCATAAGAAAAGACAGCATGTTCTGTACCAGAGCCAGTGGCTGATGTGCACGTCAGGTTCTTTCTCCCTCTGCTGTCTCTTGTGCTCCTGTTTGGAGAGCCTCACACTGCCCAGTGTTACGTTGCCCAGTGTTGCTCATCACTGACTACATTCACACAGTGCTGGATGTCTGCTTTCTGTTTTTAAATAGAAGAAATAATGACTACCTAGTTTGAAAGGCTCTTTTGGATTATGGGTTTGGTTAATATCCTCTAAAAACAATTTCAAAAAACTGTAGTAGAAGATTATAAATGAGTTTTTATGTGATTGCATCCCCCGGTGCTTTGAAATGAAAACACAATAAAGAATATAAAAGCGCTTGGTCAGAAAAACTAATGCTGAGTTGATGCCATTTACATTTAGATTTAAAGAAATCAGTCTATTTATTCTTTTAAACTTTACTGCAGCTTTTAAATTGAGAAACATGAAAATTAAAAGCCCTAGTATGTTCATATATATATTTTGAAAAGTTATAATGCCTAAATTCAGTTGACTTCCAAGAATACAAAGAGCGATAAGCATAAAGCATGGGCAAATGCAGTTAGTTATGTTTAATGAAACAACTTTATTGTGGTAATTACTAATAATCTAATAATGGTTATCTAATATGTGATCCATGTAGAGGGAATTGGGGTCATTAGAGTATAATAATGCTCCTGCTGTGCCTTCAGATCTGTGAATATACAAATATACATTACACACAAGACAGCTCCGCCTTCTGATGGGTCAAGCTAACATTCTTTTCCTTGCTTTATGAGAATGCAGAAAAACAATTGAATTCATTCATTTAATGAATCCATAGGTAGAGACTGGGGCATTGTACATGCTAAGCAAGTTCTCTGGTACTAAACAACATTCCCAGCCCCCTAATCCTAATTTTGAATTGTATTCTTTTCTTGGGCATGCAATATGAAATTCAGACCTCTCTGTGTTACTGGGCACTGCCAGCAATTTACAGGTTCTAGTGAGCCATGCAGTCATAGACAGAAGCAAGCAACACTCTGCAGTGTTTTGTTATTAAGCTGGGGTGTTTACTAGGTTAGACATGTTCCATGATTATTTTTACTCACTTGACAATGATTCTATCAGGACATAACTCCTTTGCAAGTTGAGGGACATCTGTAGCCATACAGTCGAAATGCCACCTTGTATGGGTAATAGAAAATAAAGCAGTATATCATAGTGGAAAGCTTTTCTACTCCAAATCCAGGCCTTGGTTCTATTCCCAGATGGTCCATGTGACTAACAAAGCATCTATTTCTTCCACCACGACGTGAGAAATCTAGAGAAATGTCTTTAGGGAGCTTTCCAAAACCAAAATTCTAGGACTCTGAGCTATAAATTCTACTTCAAATGACAACAGGCCTTCAGCCCACAACATAGGATGTCTTTTAAGATGGTTGGAGTAGTTGGAGGCCTGCTGAGGCCCTGGCAGCAGCTGCTGGACAGGGTGTGTGGTGAGCTTCGAAAACCCAGCCTGATGGGAAAAGAAGCTGGGTCCGAATAGCCTTGCCCTCTCTCCTTGGTTATGGTCCAATTGCAAGCCCCAATACACAAGGAGATG
>JADRCD010221980.1:17500-46109 GCA_019843815.1 Montemys delectorum | reverse complement strand
AACAATTCCATTAGTCATCAAAGTTTTATTTCAGTATAATTTATAAATATCCTCACTAATCTTTCTGCATAGTAACAATTGCTCCCAACACAAATCTATTAATTTAAATGTGGATCCTCTTTTTAACATTCTGTGAGTCACATTTTCTATTATGGACATTATTCTCTCTGAATGGCAAGGAGGGAAAATTGGTGCAGATTAGAAACTGTGCCTCTCCACTGAACCTGTAAAGATGTAAATTTAAAACAAGTATATCATTACCAGACAACATTTTAATAATTATGCAGCAAGACACATAATCACTTGCATCTTTATTCATTAAAACATTCCAATATTCGCTATTCACAATCATTAGTGTACTTATTAGCAGAGTAATTTTTCCTTGTCTTCCTTGCTATTCAAACAGCTTTGATCAACATAGAGATAAGCAGAGCATGGAGTAAAATCCCATTATCTAACTCTCTTATTAGTGTACATAGATCTTCTAGTTATTAAATACAAGTAGATTCTTCTATGTAGCAAAGAATGAAGTTAGAACATTTTATTTAACTGATGATGATTTTTCCATAACTACCAATTTGATAAAACATTTTTTCACAGGAAAAAATTACAGTAATTAGAAATAAAATTCTTGGGCTGGTGAATGGCTCAGTTAATGAAGGAGCTTGCAACCATGATTAAGGGCCTGTGTTCTTGGAAACACGAGGTAGGATAAGATAACAAACTCCTACAAGATGTCCTCTGACTCCCAGTTGTGTCCCAAAGCTGTTTCCATAATTCCATAAAATGAGGTAAATGTAATAAAGCTCTAAGTAGGAACTTTGCTGGAGTTTACATTCTAAATTTAGAAGGCAGTTTCCCGTTATAGATACAAGTTTTAACATTCTAATTGAATGGAATAGATTTACATTTTATATAAGAGCTTTCCAAAAGACCCATGCACACCATTTAATAAAATGTGAAAAGGTTTGAAGTAAAATATTTTTAGCATAATGTTTTTATTTGAGAAATCCACATAGTATTTTACACCTTGATTATGTTCACTTCCCAGTCCTCCCAGGTCTACCCCCAGCCACACTGTCTTGACCTATTCTCCATGGAAAAGAAAAAAAAAAACAATTCCAATTTGTGTTGTCCATATACTCATTGGAACATGGTCAAACTTCCAGTGGCCAACTCCTTAAAGAAAACTGAGTCCTTTCCTACCCCCACTCCTGCTAGAAGCCATAAACTGTGAAGAGCTATATTACAGCATCTCCACCACAGCGTTGAAGAGCTCTCTTCAATGGCTTCCTGGCTGGACTGTTTCTTTTTCATTGGTGGTGGGAGAGGTTGTCATAGATGCCTTCTATGTCTCACATTCTCAACTGTGAAATGGCAGTCATTGACACTTGCAGTCAGCGGCAGCATGGCTCATGAACTTCCAAATGGTTTCTGGCTACAGCAAGGATCATGGACAACCACATGGTCTCCAGTGTTATCACAGACCAGAGAGACCTCAGTATGGTCTCCAGTGGCAGTACACACAAAAGACACCATTAAGGCGCTCATCTGAAACACAGGCCATGGACCTCAACATGACTGACTGCAGCAATATGGCCTATGGACACTATCACAACTTCAGACACAAACCAGAGATATCCATATGGCTTCTAGCAGCAACACCATAGGAATGTCCCTGGTCTGTGCTCCTGCTAGAGACCATGTTAAATACATCATTTTCTAATGTCCCAATTTGCAGAAAGATGATTTATTCCCATAAACTTAATTTGTTTAAGTTTATATGCAGATATTTCTAGGACTTGGAAAAATGGTCATTTTTGATATTTAGATGAAACTAGAATGGTTATGACTGTAATTTTCTGAAATTCTCAAGTTAGAATTACAGTACAGTGAAGTTAGGAAGTATTTTTTTAGAGCATTATTCAGTTTCCAGTGGTTTTGATTTGACAATAGATTGTTTGATTCCATTTTATCTAGATACAATTTGCATCTTCCTTTTTTCACTCACACCCTAACTACCCAAGCTGTGCAGGATAAAGTTGCTGGTGAAAACTAAAATAAAACTACCCACAATATGAAAAGAAATGTGGAATACTATTTAAGTACCACCTGAGTGGATGCAGAATCCTCTTGTGCCATTGAATAAAGGCAAATAGAATTCTATAGTGATTTGGTGCTGGTTAAGACTGTAAGATACTTGTAACATGAAAATTGAATATGCTCCTAACAGTCATCATTAATGTGTGAAATTCTTCACTGGAAATATTAATAGGGTTAGAATACAAACATTGAATATTGAAATAGGTCAATAATAGAACATTTCCCTAGTAATATAAGTTTCTGCCTACAGAAATATTTACATTTATCTATATTTATAATGTATATTTATCTCTACTTCTATCTTTAACCTTTCAAGATAAAATCTGATTCATCATATATTTTTAAAATAAGTTATATTCTAGTATGCTTTCATGAAAAGTAATCTTTTCATTAAATTCTGTAAAGTGTGCTGTCTGCTGGTGTCTTTGATTTCCACTAGAGTAGCTCTGGTCTAATTCCAAGGCTTCCTCAATGCAACTGGGCAGCTATGTGAGAATGAAAACTGCGCTCAACGGATCGCCCACTATGGGTGAGAAAGCTGGGTCAGGACACATGCTGAAGGAGGCTAAGTAAACAGAACCGAGATTGTCAGGTCAGGAAACTGATGATATGGGAGGCAATTTCCAAAATAGATATAATATAAGGACAAGGTACAATCTCTGGGTTTATTGAACTTGTACCAAGGGGATAAAGTTTGTACCAAGGGGAAAAGGGTTATACCAACCTTACCAAGCTCTAAGAAGTGATCATGACCCATTTTATTTTTATTCTGCAAGCAGACTTTGTCTCTGAATTTGTGAAAATCTGTGATAAAACTCAGTAGGGCACAGTATAAGTGTACAGCAGTACCTCCCTTGAGATGCTCAAAATAAAAGACCACTAGATATTCTAATTCCCAGCAGATGAAAGAACAAATAACTGATGGATTCTGTCTCACTAGTTCTAAAGACAGAGAGCTAAAGGGTAAGGCACATTTCACCCCAGCAGAAAAAAGAGACAGATAGTGACCTATCATGTATGTGCAGTGCCAGTACACCTCCATTATATTGTAATGGGCGGAAATGCCTCCACATGGGCTTTCATGCCAAACGTGCTAGGTTGTAATTTGGATCCTGTTAAAACTTGTCTTGATTCTACTTCTACAAGCAAGAATATTGATGCTTATTTTGTGGAATGATTGTGAGAGAACAGACTTCAAGTGCCCAGTCCACTGCCTGCCAAATGGAAATGACTCAACACGTACCATCCCTGTTAATTCAAGACCTACAGCACTTTAGAGAATTCAGCAACAAATATGGTGAGCATGGACTCAGAACTATTAACCCCATTTCTGGAAATCTTCCCAAGACAAATATAAGCTTAGGAAATATAATGGTAATATACAAAATGGGATCCCAACGTGCGAAACAACTGAAAGCCACATCAGTCTACCAGTTTGGCAATAGCTAAGAATAGTGTGGACTCTGAATGAAGTTTCCTTCTTCATAGTATCTAATTGTTTACTTATAAGTTTATATGACTTATACAAAATACTTATGCTGAAATGTTATGGACAGTGTATTTAAAATATTGACAGTGTGCCTGCTCTTTTCTAAAGGGAAATGAAGGTGTAGTGGATATGGGAAAGGAATGGCAGAAATGGAAGCTGTGGTTGGGATGTATTATATGAATGAAGGATAAATACAAATAAGAAGGAAAATTATACATTGTACTATAAGTAATCTGAAATATACAGAGATAGTGTGGGGAAAATATTACCGATCATTCCACCGACTGTTATTACTGTTATTGGTAGGCTTCTTTTTGTGATTAATTAACAGTAGTCTGTATATAATTGCATCACACTTATAGTAAGTGCAAAATTGATGTTTGGGTTGATTTAAAATGTGTGTTGGTAACCTCTTAACCAACAAAATACTTATGAAAAAGTTAGGTGACCAATATAAAATTGCTAAACACAATCTCAGCTTCAGTACAGCCTGTCTGCCAGTCCCAGCTAGACATCTGTATTGCATGACCCATGAGACAGAAAGGACACGACATTTCTCAACAAAGAGAGAATAAAAGGGAAAGAAATTATTTCATGTGATGTGTTAACTTGACCTAGCTCAAATTAGTAAATATTAATAGTCATATTTTATTGGTCTACATATTCTATGGAAGCATATGTATTCATTTATCTGATGTTACCAGCTGTCTATATTGGCTCCAAAGCTACAGAAGTCATTCATCAGTGACAATGTGGTCTATAAAATTCACATATTTTCTCTCTGGGTAATAAAAGAAATGTAATGTGTGCAGAAGAGTAAGCCCTAGACTGAAATGTGGCTGGGAATAAATGCTCAAAAGTCAAGCCCAAAGGCTACCTTATTTTCTAATAGCTATCTGAATATTAATGAGAGATGAGTAATATAAATTAGAAACATATGCTCAAGTTGAAAAATCAAGAAATTCAAACATTTAGCAACAAAAAGGCTGGCAGCTAATAAAGATGCAGAAAACAAAACAAACAAACAAACAAACAAACAAACAAAAAACCAAGAAGGCAGGTAAGAAGTGAGAAGTGAGAAGCGCAGCAATAGAAGGCTAGCTTCATCCCGGATTCCTTTCTTCTTAATTGCCTGCATTTCAATTTTAAACAAATTTAGGAAGGCCAATTTTAGTTTGAACCAAATAGAACTGCTCCTATTTTAGGTCAAAAGAGCATGGCAATTAGCAATGGCCTGCCAGGCAAGTAAACTTAGAAAAGAAATACTGCACAGGCAATTTTTACTAATGCAATACAACCAAATTTTTACTAATGCAATACAACCAAAACGGCTCTTGAGTTAGGAATAGAGTACAGTAGTTCAGATAAGGAAATTTCAAGGAAAGTCTTAAGCTTTATATTGAAAAAAATATTCAATGTTTAGTATTTAAAAGCTCAGCTCAGACATTTCCTTTTTGACATTTGAAGAATTTATATTTGCATTTTACTGGATTTTCATTGATTATAATTTCTCATCTGAAAAATAGTTCAATATAAATTTGGTTATTTAAAAGTTCTCCTGATGGGATGGTTGAAAAAGCAATCACCAGAGAAAAAGAAATATATTTTGCTTGTTCAAAACTAACTTAATATGAGGAATTTGCCCTTTAAATCGAGACATAGGAATTAGAGAGATGGGTGAGATAAATGTGTAGTGTTTGTAAAAGGTTACCAGTACATATTATGAATCAAGAAAAGGTGAGAAATCTTATGTTGAGATTGGAATAGAGCCTTAGATTAGGTTCTGCAAAGAATAAAACAAAAGGACATGATATTAGGCAAAGCATAAGATAAGCTTCTATAAATGAGTTTTGATATGACCTGACCTGAAACTCCACTATCATGATTCAAAAATGGCTGGGAATAAACACAGCATATTTTTGAGAAGAATTAGGTAACACAGGACAGAAATAACCGTACAGAAGGGACAGAGTTCTCAGACCAATCCTCATGACACCCATGTGTTACCAAAATGACTCCACCCTGAAGATTTACTAACATGTCATTCGGATGTTATTGTTCAAGAGACTCCTTCAGCGCAGTCATTAGGTTACAGCTGCCTCCCCTCCACTCTGAATTCCTTTCTCTTCTGGAATCAGAGTTTTTCTCAGGTCTGTTCCCTAAGGACTCACATTGAATGCACCAAAGGTGACTGGTAAATAACTAAATAGGTAAATAAATGTTTTAGTAAAAGCAGTTAGGACAGAGTAATGTATAGTAAGAAAATGATCTCCACAAAGAAAAGTTTGTGATTCTCTTAAGACAGTATAATGATGTTCGCTTACATATAAAATAATTTGTTTCAATTCCAAGTTGACATTACTTATAATGCTAAACACTTAACTAAATACACACATTTAGTGAATAGGCATCCCACAATAGATATTTTATCATCAAAGAATATTAATCATTTTTATGAGCAAGAGTGTTACATAATTAATTACAATCCTCTTGTGTCAGGCTACAGAGTGCTGAGTGCCTACGCATGCAACCATCCTGCCAGCCAGGAAGCTCTTTGGAACGTAAATGTTACACAAGTTGTGATATAGAAATTATAATGGCCATAATTTCCAATACTAGCTTTGTTTTAACATTGAAATGGCTGAATTAAACGTATGAATGAATGACAGTCAATGGCTCAATTCCAAAATACTATTTGAAAATGTTTTGTAATTGTTTAAGTTCCTTACATGTCATTTTATATCTCCCATACTCATTCTCTTCCCATCACTAAACACACACACACACACACACACACACACATACACACACACACCTACCTACCTTACATCAGCTTTTATATATTTATAAAACATGAAAAATTAGTTTTGGATAATACTTAATACACAAGAATATGTAGTGGCACACGCCTTTAATCCCAGCACTTGGGAGGCAGAGGCAGGCAGATTTCTGAGTTTGAGGCCAACCTGGCCTACAGAGTGAGTTCCAGGAAAGCCAGGGCTACACAGAGAAACTTTTTCTTGAAAAACCAAAAAAAAAAAAAAAAAAAAAAAAAAAAAAAAAAAAAAAAAACCAAAAAAAAATTGAAAATACCATAGATGTGAGATGTCTTTGTGCGAATGTTTCTCTTCAATTTTATCTATTAATTGTTATATTAATGTTTCCTTTGTTAAGACGTAAGGAATTTTAGCTCCTCCTATGCACATTAGAAAGTCATCATTTATTTGCAGCTGTGAGCCAGTTTACTCTCCCAAGACCAACAGTGATACCATTTAAACCCAAAAAATATGAGTACATTTTTTCTCTCTTAAAGATTCTACTTTCTTCAAGTCAGTGGCTAAGTAATGAATATCAAGTATTTTTAAAAAATAGGAAAAATGAAAACATACTGTTTTCTAGAAAAGAAGCACTTAAGATATAATTTTAAACAGGAGCTTGGCTTTTAGGTCAGAGAATGCAAGGTTCCATGAGTTTACATTGATGACAGTGGGCAATTCTTGCAAAGTTCAAAATAATAATTTCATTTGAACACATTTCTCTCATCAAATGAATAAAAATTCCTTCATCAGTATTTTTTTTTGGAATAAATTTGTGAATCCAATCATAAATATAATCAAGATACAAGGGTGGCCAGAAATCTATAGCTATGGCCTGATCTTTTATTTGAACTTCTGTGCAATTCTCTATGAAAGACATTCATCCCAGTGTGTCTGATCAACGTGTAAATAATAGGCCACACCCGTTTGCAAATATCTGTATTCTGTTGGTTCCCTTGTGGGTCTCTTGACTTGGCATGTGCTGTACACAACATGACTGCGTGCTGTAGCTTCTGCTTCACAGAGTGTTTTCTCAATGTCACACAGAGTTAAAATATGCAGGAGCTAAGCTGGAAGAGAAATACCTTTGGAATTTGCCTCACAAACAGACTTACTTTCTGTTTTGATTTTGTTAGCATATGCAAGCTCTAGGTCTCTGGAGAGTGCTTTCCACGGCTTGGGAAGTTGTCCCTTTCCTTCTGAATGACATACTTGATAAGCAATAGCCAGGTATTTTAAAATAATTTATATATGGCATTAGCGCTTATGATATTAACAACAACAACAAAAGATTGTGGATAATAACAATATGTGGAATTAGAAAGCACAAGTTTTTATAAAGTCCATGAACTGGAATCATAAACAATTTCACAGGATGTCATTTAACATGAGTATATTATCAGCAAGCTAAAAGAGTCATATGATAAAGCTTTCCAGAGGGCTATTTGATTCTTGTGTGCCTTAATAATTTATAATGACTTTATGTGTATAATTCAAACTATCCAGGGAAGAAAATATTGGTAAAAATTGTTTGAAATTTAGATAGAAAAAAAGCTTCAGAAATCTACTTGCTTAAAGCAAAAGAGAGGGGTTGACTCCAATGCAGTAAAAATCTAATCAGAAAATATTTATTTCACAATATACATCCTGAACCTCCTGGTTCTGGCCTCCTTATTTTCTGAGTCTTAGATGTAAGTATTGTGTTTTAGATGCATTCCTTATGGTCCATTCATTATGGTGTGTGTGTGTATGTATATACATTTATATACATATATTCTTTTTGTTTGTTGGTTTGTTTGTTTGTTTGAGACAGAGTTTCTCTGTGTAGCCCTGGCTGTCCTGGATCTCACTCTTTAGACCAGGCTGGCCTACATACATTCTTTAGTTATTATTGCTGCATATATTTATATTTATTGTATATATAAATCAATAATAATTAAAGAACATTTCATGAATTTGAGAAGATATCCTGAATTCGAGAGGGAGTTTCAGGACACAATGGGAGTTGGTAGGAAAGAAGAAAGGATGGAAATGATGTAAATAAAGTAACTGAATATGACATTGAGAAAAATTAAGATAGAATCAAACATTGTTGATAAGACTTTGCTGCATACAGTCAAGGTTTAGATCTTTTTTTTTTATTAGATATTTTCTTTATTTACATGTAATTTTTCCCTTTTCCAGGTTCCCCTCCAAAAAACAAACAAACAAACAAAAACAACAAGAACAAACCCCTTTTGCATCCCCCCTCCCCATGCCTGCCACCCCACCCTCTCCCACTTATTGGCCCTGGCATTCCCCTACACTGGGGCACAAAACCTTCACAAGGCCGAGGTCCTTTCCTCCTATTGATGATCAAATTTGCAATTCTCTACTATACACATGCTGCCAGAACATTCAGTCCCACCCTGTATAGTCCTTGATTGGTGGTTGGGTCCCTGGGAGTTCTGAGGGTATTAGTTAGTAATTGTTGTTCATCCTAAGGGGCTGCAAACCCTTCTGCTCCATAGAACCTTTCTCTAACTCCTTCACTGGGGACCGTGTACTCAGTTCAATGAATGGCTGTGAGCCTCTACATCTGTATTAGTCAGGTATTGTCAGAGCCTCTCAGGAGATAGTTATATGCTTGTCCTTGCTTCAGTCTCTGCTCCATAGTTAATCTCTGACACTCCTTCTGTGGGTGTTTGATTCCCCTTTTTAAGAAGAAATGAAATGTCCACCTTCTGGTCTTCCTACTTCTTAAGTTTCTTGTGGTTTGTGGGTCGTTCTTCCTGTATTCCAAACTTCTGGGCTAATAACCACTTATCAGAGAATGTATACCATGTGTGATCTCATCCATTTATTTCCCTAAGAATTTCATAAATTCATTGTTTTTAATAGCTGAGTAGTACTCCATTGTGTAGATGTACCACACTTTCTGTATCCATTCCTCTGTTGAGGGACATCTGGGTTATTTCCAGTTTCTGGCTATTATAAATAAGGCTGCTATGAACATGGTGGAGTATGCTCTCAAAGGCTCTTTTACTAGTGACTCGGTCAGCTGTCTGTACTATAACTCATAAGTGGTGGATACTTTAAGAGATAGGGTTCAGAAAAAGGAAGTCAGTCAAGTACCTGGCAGAGTCCATGTTGTTGTTGAGTAAGAGTAACCCGTGTAGGCTCATATATCTAGATGCTTAGTCAAAAATGAGAGGCACTATTTGAAAGGATTAGAAGATATGACCTTGCTGAATGAAGTGTATCACTTTCCCATGTCAAACCGAGATTCTCTCTTGCCTATAGATCATGTGGATCTTATCTTCTCATCTCTCATCTTCTGCTCCAGCTCTATGCTGTCATGCACTCTGCCATGATGGTAATGGACTTCACCTTTGGAACTATAAGGAAGCCCCAGGTAAATGGTTTCTCTTGTAATAATTGCTTTGGTTAGGATGTCTGTTCACTGTGACTAAGACAATGCCATTAAAGAATCTCCTGGGAGATTCTTGCCCTCCCCCTAGCCTTGAGTTGGCTAAACAAGTCTCAGACAGCTGGAGTCAGTCACAGCATCTTCCTGCCTGAGCCTTGGGGAGCTGACCACCTACTGAGCTTACTTTGCAACTCAATCCAGCTGAAACTTGTATAAGCACACAGCAAACACAAAGGAATGGGTCTTTGGGTTTTGCCTATATAAATGCAGAGTTCAAAATTAAAATTTGAGCCATGATCAGAAATCTCTGTCTTGGCTTATTATTTCTCTTGTCTGTCCATCCTATTCCACCTGCAGCTCTCCTTCCAGGTGTACCTGGGTTCTCCATGGCCGCTGGACAGCTACAGGATAGCAACCCTTTCATCTCTCTCCATTTGCTGTTTCTCTCTCTTTCTTTGCTGTCTTGCCACCATTATATGAGCAGCTTTACCCTGAGTTCTGTTCACCATCATGACAGTTTGCCACAGTAGATGCCCAAAAGCAAAATGATCAACCTACAGTGCCAGAGTCCACTGAACAAAAGGAACATAATTACAAATTTGTTATCTCAGGTATATTCTTGACCACAAGGAAAACTGACAAATATAGAATATACGCATAACAGAAATAGTATATCTCAGGACATTATCAGTTATAAGATGAGTGATAATGGGCTGGCCTGAGGACTCGGAGGTAAAGGTACTTGACATCAATTCTGATGACTTGTGTTCCATCCCCTGGATCAGCGTGAGAGAAAGACTACCCGAATCAAACAAAATTTCCTACGACTTGTACATGTGCTCTATAGGATATGCATATGACCCAATAAATAATAAAATACAATAATAGATTATATAGCCATTATGATTAATTTATTTAAAGATTAAATTTATTATTGGTTTACTATTAAGATTGCTCTTAGTTTAATATTAAATGCATGGACTATTTCTAAAAGAAATTAAACTTTTTGTAGAAATAAATAAATGAAGGCTTTAGGGTCTGGAAAAATCATTCATTGTGTAAGAGTGCTTGCTATACTAACATGAAGACCTCAGTTTGAATGTATAGCACCCACATAAAAAGTAGACAGGGCCAAGCTAGCACCTCTAATCCCAGAGTGGTAGTGGTGGCAACAAGTCTTGTATAGTTCTCTTGGCTGTCAGTTATGCCTTAAGTTACATGAGAGACTATCTCAAAGAATAAAACAGAAAATTATGTATAATATCACATACATATTCTTTCATGCACACCAAAAATATTAAAATATTAAAAAGTCAAGGTTTTGATTTAATGTACAATCCATACTGCATCCTATAGTGAACTTTGCCCTATCATATAAAAAAGCAACAGAGTCTATGGCAAGTAACTGCCATCTCAATAACAATTTTATAAAATAAAAGAAAAATAAACAAAGAAGAAAAAAACTAAAACCTATTTGGAGGAAATGTGGATCAAGGTAATAGAAACCATTATTTAGAGGTAAGTTTAGGAAATTTCCAAAAGGAAAGTGAATGAGGGCATATATAAGATTTATAAATTGTCACATCTATCATTAAATCACCCTGAAGCCCTCATTGGTATTGGAATTGGGTTAATAAGTAATATCTAGTTATGTAAAAATGAATCCTCCGTGTTCTGTAGCTTATTTACTGAGCTGCCTCAGAATAAAGGATTCTAACCCACTGAATTTTGATCTCACATAAATATTGCAACAACAATAAAATATACATCAGCTTTTTTAACCTTCTCTTTACATTGTTTTCAAATAGGCATTCAGGAATGTATTACATGTAGGGTTCAGTTTTAATTTTTAAAATATCTCTTAATGGAATTTTTTTTGAATCACTGGAGCCCTGGAAACTCATTTAAAAGAAAACCTCTCATGATACTGGCCCTGCATATTATTGATTCCATGAATCAGTCATGAGCAAGAATCTCTGTGAAAGGGATGACTTTTTTAGGGGAATTTTAAAGGGTAAGTCAATCTTCTATGTTCTATTTTGAAACAAAATAGCAAATTCTGTCCCATCAGTAATAGGGACAAATTATATGCACAGTGATTATCCTTAGACACAGAGGGACAAAGAGATTTCTAGAGAATAGGATAAGTCACTGCAGAATAAGTCTGATTCTTAACTTCTTTGCCAGTGGTCCTTTGGGTATTAATAGTACCCATAGAAATTCCTGTCCCTATGGTGTCTCTCAAGGGAAGGGAAAGTCATTTACTCCCCATAGATTTAAGGATGGCCCTCTGGAGTCTGGAGCTCCCCTCTTGCAGCTTCTCTGAAAACTCAAGGCTTTCAATTTTACTCTTAAATGTGTTGCACAGTTCAGACATCCTTGTGTGGTCTTTTTAGGACCAAGAGTTCTGCTATCATGTTGAATGCTTGATGCAAAAGCTACCTCTGAGTTCCAATTGCAAGGCTGCTACTGAGTATCTGAGTAACCACAGAATTCCTTCATCAGTCTAAACTTTAGTCTTGAATTATAGAAGAGAATCGTTATAACACTGTTGTTAGAATTTGATAAAAGGAACAAAAATAAAAATCTGTTAGTCACAGCCAACCATCAGACTGAGTCCAGGGACCCCAGTGGAAGAGCTAGAGGAAGGAAGGACTAAGGAGCTGAAGGGGCTTGCAACCACAGAGGAAGAACAGTATCAACTAACCGCACCACCCAGAGCTCCCAGAGATTAAACCGCTAACCAAAGAATATACATGGGGGAATCCATGGCCCCAGATACATATGTAGTAGATGGTGGCCTTATCTGACATCAGGGGAAGGGGAGGCCCTTGGGCCTGTGGTTTGATGCCTCATCATAGGGGGATACTAGAGGGATGAGGTGGGGAGTGGGTGAGTGGGTGAAGGAGCACCCACATAGAGGTAAAGGGGAGGGGCAGGGATGAGGGGTTGTGGAGGAGTTACCAGGAAGGGGGATATCATTTGAAATGTAACCAAATAAATTGTTTAATAAAAATATGTATATTAAAAATAAAGATCCACAAATGTCATTTGTGAATATTTAAATACTATTCCAATATTTTTGCTGTAAGAAGGAGCTAATGGTACAAGTAAGTTTGTCCTTCTTCTGCTCAGCACTCTCCTTACGTTTTATAATATTTCAAGCATGCCTTTAATATAACACTTCCCAAATGTGAGACTAGCTTTCACCTGTTTACTGAGTCTATTTGCTTTTCTGTGTGATGGCTTCAGAAAGCATGTTGGACTCATGCAATTTAAAGGCAGCAGGAAAAGCATTATGAACATCCAATCCAAGCAGCATCCAGGCCACAATGAAAATGGGTGTTTTCTACTTTTCTCCTTCACACGCTCTTTTTTCCTGCTAGATCAGTGAGACAATGAAGCATCTTGCGAGAATTCCAGTGACTGCAACTGCAGACTGCGGAAACTGCCCAAGCAGGTTGTCTGCAGTTCCTGGCATTATCTGAATTTCCATTTTCTTGTTTCTTTTTGGAGTCATTATCTCTGTAGGGTCTAATGCATATGCACTCAGGTAATTAATTCCAGTGGGGTTACAGGCTTGTAGAGATTATTTCAGAAATAGGCATAGATTTATTCTGTCAATGTAAGTGTGCAGAATTAAAATTATGACTCTAACCATCATTAAAAAGTCTTTCTGCCCATTTTTAAATAACTTAAACATCTTAGGAAGTGTGAGAAGACAAACAACCAACTTCAGATTTGATAAAAACCAGAAATGTCAGAGTGGACATTTTTCTTTAAGTTGTTGCAGCTTAGGGGTAGCCATGGGAAGCCAAACCTCCACTTGGAACCTTGAATTGCTAGCCTCCCTACAGTTCCACAATCTGGCTGATTTCTATCTTAATCTCAAGCCTAGACTAAAATAGCAAAACTCTTACTGCCTTTTCCTCATGTGGTAGAGTTGATGTGCCTAAAGACTGAAAGACTTCTAGTGGATATATAACTGACTTCATTTAACCTTCAATTTACTTTTAAGATAAATAGGCCTCTTTCTCTGTATTCATACAGCATAGAGAAAGAGAAAATGTCAACTACAGGTTTTCTATATTAGTCAATACATTTGACTATTGATGATATTGATGAAATAATTAATTCAACTGAAAAGCTGCGAGCTTTGGTGATCTCTTTTTATTCTATAATTACATTCTGATCAATTAATTACTCCTCTCTCTAGCTTACAAACGAGGTGACATGTTTACATTGAACATGCTTCCTGTTTACATTGAACATTCTCAAAATTATGACCATATGAGTTAAAGGAAAATGGTTCAAAATTCCACTAAATAAGAATGAAATATTGCATAGCTTGTTAAATATACTAGTTTTTTAATAATTTATGATGAAGTATTCACTATGAGAAAGCATTCTAAAAATTCATTGATGATTTTCTTGAAGTTGTATTGAGAAATAAATTAACAAATATGCACAGATCTAATCCAAGGCTGCTACTTCCTGCTGTGAAAATCTCAGAAGAATTCGCATAGAGGAGCTCTAGGAGAATCTAAAAGGCAAAACTTTAAAAGTGTCTGGCAGAACCAATCTGAGTCAATAAGGTACCAGAGTGGACAGACACTTCTTACCAAATGCTCGGAGGATGCCTCAAAATCCACTAGGGGCCTTTTTGTTACTGATATCCAAAGAGAGCACAGACCTATCAAAAGATTACTCAGCTTCACCAGTGTGGGCACATGGGGCTACAGCTTCCCATCGTAGAGGGTAGTCTTGTGCATTGCATGTTTTTAGAAGCATCTTGGCCTATAGGGTTCTATCAGGTGTGTGGATTGGACTTAACATGTTATTAAAATTAAAAAAAAATTAGATAGCATAAAGTTTAAAGAAGGATATATCTGGGAAATTGAAAGTTGATAATGCACAAGTCCATGCTTGTGTATATACCCAGTAGAAAAGCAGGTGCCTTTTGCTCAAGAAAGACATGCAGAAATACATTCATTTCAGCATAGTATTCACAAGATGGAACCTAGAATACAGGAATCAGTCACACCAATACTATGGGTACTAAGTAGTAATGAAAGCTAACTAGAGTTACACAGGAATATGGATGTCCAAATAGTGCACCACATAATCTGACCTGTACATACTTCAAAAACTGCAGAACAAGGTAATGCTTCTATTCTAGTCTCTGTAAGTGTGTTGGTTTGGTTGAATATAAATGAGAGATTAGGAAAGTCCTAGATAAGTCCCTTAAGGAATGTGAGATGCCCTGCTTCTTCACCCCAAAGAGTTACATGGGAAGACATGAAGTGCTTCAGACATAGGTGGTGGTGGTGGTGGGGAAGTGATAAAGGAGAGGTTAATGATGGTACTGGGGGCTGATAGTGGTGGCGGTGATAGTGAGGGGGTAATGATAGTGAGGGGGTGATGGTGGTGGTGCGCAGTTTTCTACATAAGTCTTTTATTTCAATTAGAAAAAGAAATAAAAAAGGAAATAAGCAAAAAGAAAAGGTTGCTGCTGTGAATTTAAAATTTTTAAATCTAAAATTTTTCTGTAAGTATTAAACTTTGATTAAAATACTATATTGTTTTTAATGCATTATCCCTCTAGTGATTATCTATTTGAGGATGGTAAGGAAGAAAATACAAAGGAGAAATGAAACAGAACAGTAAGATTAATATAAATAAGCAACTAGGTAAAAGAACATAAAATATAGAAACAAAGGCCACAATAAACCTACATGGTAAAGCACACATTTTGACTGTAAATAAAAGTGAAAAATCAACCCCTGTTATCATGTGAATTATTATTTCCGGGTATCTCTCTAACCATGATCACTCACACATGCAGTTACAACATTAATATTTAGGATACCATGAGACAGAATGTTTCTAGGAAGCATGAACTCATCACCCTGTGGAGACCATGCCAGGCTACTGTGTATGCCTCGGTTTCTTATCAGTCACTCTAGCCACTGGAACTAGTTTCTTTTTTTTTTTTTTTTATTAAATGTTTTCTTTATTTACAATATCTCCTTTCCAAGGTGGAACTAGTTTCTAAATAGGTAGCATTTTTTTTTTTGTTTTGGGGGGGGTTGTTTTGTTTTTGTTTATTTGTTGTTTCGTTTTGATTTTGGAGAGGACTAACAGTATATGTTACTTAAAGCAAAGATTATCTCTGTCTTCTGTCTGCCTCTCTTTTATCTATCACTTTCCTGTCTGCCTGCCTGTCTGTCTGTCCTGTCTGTCTTCTGTGTCATGTGTGTGTATGTGTGTGCACACACACACACACACACACACACACACACACGTGAGCTCAACACAAGCATGCAGTTCTCCATGTTTTATAGGTAGAAGTGTGAAGTAATTATTTATATATATAATATATAAGTATAGATATAATTAATTCCAATTTTTGTATTTAGCACAATAACTTAAATATATATGGCCACACATCAGTGTTTGATAGTATCTTTTGAATCTCCAAAAATCTTGAGCCCAATGCAAGGGCCCAGAAGACAATTGAAAGGCAGCAGGATTTCTGACTTCTACTGCATAAATACTGTGAAATTACCATGACTACCCTTCAGTATGTTGGCTTGATTCCTACTGTTTTATGACAAGTGTAATTTTTAATGGGGGCTTTAGGGGACTTGCTTATTTCCACAAATGCTTAAAATATGTTCTGAAAGTTTTAGTTGTTTTTTTATTAATTGAAAGCCCAAGGTAATTTTTCCCTCAGTCTTACATTCTATAGAGCCAAGCTTTACTAGACATTAAATCTGAGGAGACACCCTCTGAAGATAATCCTCAGCTAAGTAAAGATGTTTTGTAGGACTGGAGAAAAGAATGTGTTCAGTTTGTACTTGTAATGAAATGCTATGTATACCCTACCTGAAAAATGCATATGAGTGAGTACATCCCATGAGCACAGAAGACTCAGCCATGGAAGGAAGCAGGGCATTGAGTTCTGCACTTTGGAGATGGTGAGATCAGGTTAAAAAGTTGTCCATTCTTAGCTAAGGATGTCGTTGAAAATACAATGCAAAATCAGGATTCCAACCACCAAGGCAGAACTGTGCTTAGCAAAGCAAAGCCCAGGTGTCTCCTGTGGTGGCAGCATGGTAGCAGGCTGGAGGTTGCCTTAGGATATCCTTTCTCAGCCATGGCAATGCAGTGCAAGCAAAGAGCAGACATGGCCTCTGGCTTCTCTTCTCAGCCACAGGAAAATGAGTTCTCAGGCCTGTTTGTTAAAATGCTATTTTTAAAACCATATAAAAGTAGAATGATTGATTACAAGTCCACATCATGAGACAAACTGAGGTAATTTAGGAAAAATCAGGTAACACAGTCATACTTTTATGATTATAAATTAGATGAATGTTCACTCTTCCAAGATCTTATATTAAAGAGAAACTTAAAAAAAAAAAAAAGGAATCTAGTTTAAGCAGCTATAATAAATAAGACACCTTCCTTGAGCTTTAGCCCAACAAGTGCAGTGGTCAGAAAGCTCAGGAGAAAGAAAGGAAAAACATCTGAACTGTCAAGAGCTTTATTGGCTTTCTCTAGGTGATAGCTGAGTTGTGATAGAAACACAGAACTTGTCACCTCACCTAAAATAATAGTGACAGAGTCCAGCAAGCCACAATAAGGATGCTGCCTCTTTTTCTTTTTAGACCCTGATCTAAAACCATGGGGAGGTGTGAAGAACGTGAAAGTATTGGCGAGAAAAAACTACCTTGTGAAGTGTATATAGGAGAGGACTTCCCCAAGTTGGTCAGAGGAGAATGATTCCTCAGTACAGACCCAGGACAGAGAGGTATGAAAGTACACGTTATCAAAGAGTGATTAGGAAATGATCAGCTACATATAAAATCAAGCAAGCAAAAGCACTCATAAACACTTCCATTTCTCAGATTACAGAAGACTTTAGAGGGGTTACCTTAAAGATGGCTCATGATGATCTGCATGACTGCTTTTGTCTAGGACTGGTGTTAGGTTTCAAGCACAATGCAGGGTACCATATAACCACTTTTAACTTCAGCTGCAGAGTATCCAACATTGTCTTCTGGCCATCAGAAATCAAATATATTGGCCACCAAAAATAAAATAAATCTTTTAAAAATAAGACAAGGTCTTCCAGAAATAGAATATGGTGATTGGTGGAGACCAGACTGGATGACTGATACATAGTAAGTTGCTATGCAACATGGACCACTTGTGAGGGATTTAAGGAAACTAGAGTAGGAATAAAATCACCAAACTTCCAACAATACAATGCATTGATTGAGAATACATGTATTTAAGAGTAGGTTGGCTCTCTCCTACATAATTTGAAGTCTGATAATTAACAGTCTATTACAATATATAATTAACAGCTAATAACAGCTTCCTATAGATTCTTATTTAATTTGGTTATATATATATTATATTTATATATAATATATATATGTGATGTATGTCTGTGGTTTGGGCATGTATGTATTGGTGCAAATGTCTTCCATCTATGTGATCCAAAGGCTAGATTCTATTGATAGGTTTCTTAGAGCTTTTATTATACACAGTCTTAGAAACCCCAGCTTATGTTAGCTCTGGGAAATGAACCAAAGTCCTTGTGATTTTGTACCGAAAAGATCTTAAACTCCGAAGCTTCTCTCACCATCAATGCCATAGTAAATTGCCTTAATTTATTGGAATATTGTGAAATCTTCAAGAATAGACGCATACCCTACACAAAGAAAAAGTACAGTTTTATAGACACTAAATTCTCCTTCAAGATGCACATCCATTATTCCCTAAATCATTTGAAACCTCTGCAAGTGTTTGCCTCTATGCACAGAATAGCTTGAGCACTAGCTCCCAGTTTTCACTGATGAAGTTAACCCTGAATATGATCTGCATGGACTGCTTTTGTCTAGGACCGGTGATATATGTGTGTGTGTGTGTGTGTGTGTGTGTGTGTGTGTGTGTGTGTATATATATATATATATATATATATATATATATATATATATATATATAAAATGAAACATATCATGGTGGTGTCCACAGAGTAATGGTCAATACAAAAACCATAGAATGAATGAATGAATGCATGTGGAAGGGGAGGAAATGAATGAATAAAAAGAAAATTTACTAACTGTGTGCTAAACATGCCTAAGTAAGTAACCCTAAGTGTTATATGTTTTTCAAAATTCTTTCTGAAGTTTAATTTTCCCCTTGGGTAGCAAAGATAAAATGGAATAATTCAGGCAATTTGCAAAATGTGTAGATAATTGAGGGGCATATTGCAGAAAGGCAGTCTTCGGCTTTAAGATTTTAAAGGACTAAGGGGGTTTCCATGAAAGTCCCTGGGTCACATGCTCCATAATAATCCATTTTAAAGACCCTGCAGCATCTAAAACTCTAGGACAGGAGATAGGTTAAGGTGCACAGGGAAGTTATTAGTTGGGTCAGCACATGAGGGATTTATGTGGCACCCATATGTGTATAATGTTGAACAAGCCCCGAATATAGACACAGTCTGACCTTTAGATTTCAGTGCCCAATAATTAACTTCAGAACTCAGCTAAGCAGGCTGTCTGGTTCACTCACTCACAAGCAGCTTGGCTTGAGCTACAACCACACAGTTTGAAATTCTAGGCAGTAGATATTTAATACAATTCAGTATGGAGCAACTCCAGAGTAGTTTCACAGAATAAGACAATCTAACTGTCGAGTAATCTGAGGAACAAAAATACATAGGTTCACTATTTGATTATAAAATGCTTTAAAAATAATAGTGTTTATGTAAACAGCTGGAGAACACAAGGTCACTTTCAAGGGCATTATAGGATTTTATTATTATTTGTAATGAAGTAGAAAAGCAATGGTTCTTTGTGGGAACGAAGGTACCTAATTATACCAGTTATATGTTTTGTCTGTTTTCAATGTGCACATTAGGGTCTATCTATATGATGAAACCCTAGCAGAGTCATGTATCCATTCTGTTCCTTCCTGTAACTTTCAGTGATAATGAGCTTGGCCTCTTTTGATGCAAGGACGCAGGAGTCAAGGCTTGGGAGTCTTTAAGCTCTCCTGAGAGATTTACCTTAATGCAGAGTCTGCTTATATCCTGAGCCTGTCATTTCCTCAAAGAGGAAGAGATATGCCCTTTTCATTCTCAGCCCCTGGAGTAATTACAGGCTCAGGTAACAGGTCAGGGAGGGCACTTGGGACTTCTCCATGCCAAGAGGTGAGAAATCAATGTCAGCACATTTGCAAGAACAACCCAGTGGTACTTTCAGTGCTACTTGTCCCAGGGAATCACCAGCTTGATAGTACCTGAACGGTGTCTTTGAATCAAGACTTGGCATTTGATGCCTATCCTGGGAGGATGGCTAGGGAACAAAGGACAACAAAGGTAAAGTAAAAAAAAAAAAAAAATGACTCATCCTCCACGTTTTCTTAGCTAAGAAGCCATAAGGGAAATCAAATATTTTGAACAAATACTGGTATGTGCTTATTGTTCCCAGGATGCTGGTATGTGATTAGAAGTCCAGAGAACTATATGGGGAAAATCGTCCTGTGCACGTTTATAGATGTCAGAATCTTTTGGGTTAGCATCCTGTTAAAACATCCCAATAAGAACTAAGGATTCAATCCTATTCATGCCTCTCAGTCTGTTTCTTATATATCATGTCTCAATCCATAAAGATCCATGCAACTACATCTTTTAGTAGGTATCTACTCATCCAAGTGGCTTGGTGTCAAATGGCCTCCCCTGACAGGCTAAACACACTATCAAGCAGATAGAAATGGGAATGCCCTCCAAAACCACTCCAGAAAATTGGTATGCTATATGGTTATTGTTCAGAATCCACCTTGAATTCTGATATATTTTCACTATGAAGGAATTTTGTTGTCATAACTCTCTAAGTTTACTCTAGTGGGTTCTTACCAGTAAATCAAAACCATATTTCTGTTGAGACAAACAGGTAAGTACACAAACCAGTATGATTTCTTTAAAGGAAGAAGGACAAAGGTCTAAGGGATTGATTGGTGAGTCTCCATCACTGAGGTCTGAACCAGACAAAATCCATAAAGTTAGAACTGTATCTCCCTGACAATGCTTCATATTGACACTGATGGTACAAGGGATAGAAAGAAGGCAGCCATGTTTCTACCTCAGAATTGACTGTGCCCCTCAGCTAACCAATTCATTGCAGAATGTCTATGACGACTGAATATCATTAGTACTGAAGGTCGATCACCCACTAGACAGGAGATTTGAATTCTCAGAGCTTTTCAGGATATGAAAGTAGCCACTAGGTATGTGGCCATGAGACAGTTACAGTTTGCCTTTATTTCCCTCCCTATCTCTGCATCCCCTCCCAAAGCTCCTCCTCTTTTCCTGCGCCTCCTCCTCCACCACACAAAGACAGGAGAATGGTCATGGGAAGACACAGTGAGAAGGACGGAAGATGGCCAGGAACAGACCAGTTAGGAAGAACTGGATTTGACAACACATTAATCCAAAGATCCACCCTCCAAAACTGGGGAGAAAATGAGTACCTGGGCTTTGTTTAAGATTAATTTTTATTTTGTATGTGTATTTGCCTGTCTGGTACCTACAGAGCTCTGAAGAGAGTACCAGATTCGTGGTGTCAGCCACCACGAGGATGCTGGGAACTGAAACTCCGTCTTTATTGTTGTTGTTGCTGTTTTCTTAACTTACAGTGTCCTTGTATTGCTATCATATGCTTTTGCAACTCGATCTAAGCCAGGGTTATCTAAGAAGAGGGACAATCAGTTATTAAAGCTCCTCCATAAGATTGTCCCTGTAAGCATTGCTTGTGCGGCAATTTTCTTGATTAATGATTGATATGGGAGGGTCCAGCCAACTCTGAGATGTGGTTCCATGTGCTAGAAGAAATCAAGCTGACCTAGCTACAGAGAGAAAGGTGGTAAGCAACATTCCTCCACAGCCTCTACATGAGTTCCTCTGTCCAGATATCCATCCCTAGTTCCTGCTACAACTTCACTAAGTGATAGAGTGTGATCTGAGAGTGTTAACCTAAAATGTACCTTTTCTGCCTCAAGTCACATTTGATTATAATGTTTTACCACAGCAGTAGAAGCCCTAAGTGAGACAATGTGTCCTGTCTGTAGAATTTGTTTTAGCTGTCAGGACAGACTAGTATAGCATAATTGAAGCCTTTAAAATTACATCAAAATCGTATATACCTTAGTTCAGTCTGGTTTCTGTAGTTTATTAGTATTTCCATAGCTGACCAAATAAAATTAAAGCTCCTTGCATATAAATATACTTTTAATAAGGAAGCTTGCCATATATACAAATATATATATTTGTATATATTGTTTTGTTTTCTTTTCTCAACTCATATATAATGTTATACCTAATATGTACATATAATTATATACTGTTTGTATTATAATTGTCTGATATAATATATTGGACAAAATATTTTAATAAAACTGGTTATAATACATTAGGATTAATATAGGAAACCATTATGGGAGACAAGACTTTGTATTTCCTTTAGAGCAGAACATAGGTGGTATGGCCAGGAGATGAGTAGAAAGGTAGAAATGTCCAGCTTCCTTTGTACATTAACTGTACCATCTTTACTTCACCCTTGTGGATGCATGTAGGATGGACAGAACAGAACAGAGAAGATGTGTACACTTAAATCCAATAGTGTTTAGAGATCCTCAACAGACTGAAACTGAAATGACATTTATTAAAGACTCACCAGTTCATAAACATAGCAATGTAGCAACACTGTTAGTGTTGTTTTTATTTTTTTACTCCTTCAACACTTTTACCATTGTTCCTCATGGTTCATCCTCACAGTCTTCAAAAGCCCACTATGGATTGCATTTTTTCCTTCAAGCTTTCTTCTCTTTATTCACTTTTACATTATTTCTACTCATAACATGCATCTCAAAAACCTTTTAAGAAAATATTTGAAGTAGGGTATAACATTGTAAATATTGATATATTTTATTTCATAATAAACTGGCAGTGTTTTAGCACTATAGGACATGGGTTTGGATCATAATCATCATCATCATCATCATCATCATCATCATCATCATCATCATCATCATCATCACATGAAAAACCACAAGCTGATTTTTAAACAACTACTTGGACTTTCTGCCAATACTCTTTTATTCATACTCTCTCATTCAAATGTTCTTGTTCTCTCTCTCTCTCTCTCTCTCTCTCTCTCTCTCTCTCTCTCTCTCTTACAAACACACACACACACACACACACATACACACACACACACACACACACACACACACACACACTTCCTCCTAATACTCATCCCCTGCTGGCATATAGTTCAAATGAAGTTTAGGAAAATCTCTGGATCTATTAAAATTGTGTGAATCCAGTATATGGTAACACCCTTTGCTACACCCCTTTGGCCTTCATTGGATGTATGTTAGAGACTATCGTCTCTATTTCATTTCTAAATACTTTTGGGTTTCTTATGGAAACAAGTAAAAAACTAGATGCAGCACAACAAATAAGCCTGCTAAAAATGGAAGCCTTCTTTGCAGCCCATACACACATAGGTGTGATACCTTTTATTTTCCCTAAAGAATTCCTTGAAAGCCACATATCTAGCCTAACTCAGACGGATAGCCCTTGTTTAATTCTTCCATGTATATTTCTGTGTACTCACTAAAACTTGTTGCCTTGAAAAAAATTTATTGAGTATATATTCTGAACCTCATTTGCTTCAATGGTAAAATGAATAATACGGCCACCATCTATCTCTCTATATCTATATCTACATCTATATCTATATTTTAATCATTAGAAATTGCAAATAGGTTAACTTACATGGACAGAAATCCGTTAAATCTGTGAGTAAGTCAGTGATCTTAATATTAAATGTCTGTCCTAGTTCATCCCAGTACGCCCCTCACACTCTCTTGTTCCTTTGAATGGAAGCAGGAGAGCATCTTTGTCAGAAAGTAGAGGAACAGGCATTGGATGGAATGTATACAAGAGGTCATGTACTGACCCATTATCCTTAACCTATTTAAACTCACTCCAGACCCCTGACATCTAGAATTGAAGGCCGTACCTATGTTGGCTTGTTGCCAAGTCAGCAAAACTACATTATAGCAGCAACTAAAATCAAGCACAGTGGTGTTTTTTTTCATTAGAATATCTAAAATGGTATTGTTGTAAAAGATTTCTCTGGCCACTGTCTTAACAAAAACAGATGTACTTGCTGTGACAGACAGTTGACTCTCATGGGAAAATCTATAGTTCATCCTGAATGTCTTGCTGAAGCCTTGGGAGTAGGGTTCTCTACACTTTGACACGGCTCCTAGTAGTAATTACCTCTTTCAGACTTTATTTTGTGGTTGATCACATCTCTCAAAATGGTCACAGGCCGTAACAGATATAATAGATCTATATTTAAGCTTTTTGGAAAGACTGCAAGGCAGAGGCCTACTAATCATAGGCATTAGAGGCCTCTGATGTTTTAATTGGAAAACAGATAAATAAGCTTTGTTTAATGCTGTGGCCAGCTATAATTATGATTCTTATAACAGAAGTTAAGTGCACTCTCATCATTTGTAGAAAATGCAGTGCAAAATCATAATGCAAGTGATGCTAAGCTTGCATTTACTGGGGATCTAGACTAAATTATCTACATTAACATTATTCCATTATCATCACACTCTTATTTATTACACCTACTTAAATGTGCCCAAATGTTTAGTGCCTAAGCAAATTACAAGGCTAAAAGGAATATTAGAGCAATAGAAAAATTGACAATTATAAGTCATTTAGTATTTCTTTTAGCCTAATGCAAAACTAATGGGTAATGATGGACTCACTGGAGAAGTCCAGAACACATTTTTCTCCAAATAGCCCTTGGTCTCTCTGCTGGACTTCCTACACTGTGCCTCTCTGCTGCTTACAGTCTACTAACACAAAGTAATCCAAGATTATCCTATAACATTCCATCAAAGTTTCTCTGAAGAATTTGCACGATTATCTTCAGCTGATGGTCTGGATTTCACTGCAGATTTAGGAATTCCACAGGGATACTGGGTCTTTTCAGATTCTTGTGATGTGTACTCCAAAACAGAGTACAAGAATGTGTATGAATCTTTGATAAACTGGGGTAAACGTGAAGAATGGTGAAGCATAGACATTCATGACCTTCTAGGTATAATTCTTTTCTTTTTTTATTCCTTTGTGGAAGTAAAACAAAAAAATGTAAAATCAGAGGGTAGATATGTTGTCACAAGGTCATTCTTACCAGATGGGAGATATTGGCATGTCACTACTGTTTCTATGAATTCAAAGTCTAAAGCAATCTAAGTTTTATTACAAAATTAATCTGATTTTATCCTAAACCTTAAATGGAATCCAAGAGTTTAAATACTCTGATCTTAGACTAACATACATAGAGGAAGTTATAAATATTCCAGAAAAGGACAATAGGTTAACAGAGAAATTAGGATTTATCTGATTGGTTTTATTTCTAAACTCTTATGTTAAGTATTCTTCATATATAATTCTGTGAATAATAATTTTAAAAAATAAAAGCTCCTTAATCCCACTACCAACAAATTCTTCCGTTACTTATTCCCTTAGACGTGCCCAGTTATTGTTGCCAAGGAAACAGCCAGGAAGCAGGAGTGAGGCAGACTCTTTCATCTGGTGAGTGGATGATGGGAATGGATGAGAGTTGAGCAAGGTCAGGCGCTTGCTGCTGAATACAAATCTGTCATGCCTAATAGATGAACTCTTTAGCTTCTGGGCCGTTCAGGCTACTCCCAGCAGCCAAGGAGAAAATAAAAAAGACACTCAAGCATGAATGCCAATCAGCCCATGTGGGCAACAGTGATGTATTTACATGTGCCACAGCAGCTGCGCTAGGCTTCGTGAGGAATGAAAAGATAAATTAAATATGTGTCAATAATTATAGGAGGTCAGAATTCAAATCCAGAAGGTATGTTAATAAGATCAGAGGGATGTCATTTGCTTGATCTAGCCCGTTAACATCCCATATGCTTTTCTGAGGTCAGAGTTCAGAACTTGCCATAATGTCAAATGTATTGAGCTGAGAAAACCCTCAATCAGTCCTCTGTTGTTTGTTTACCAGGAACAACAATCATTTACTGTACACTGGGAAATAGTATGTATACATCTGGTTTCTTTTGATTGGTAGATGCGTGGTCCAGCACTCATTCAAACTAATATGAGGGAGACAAGATACCTTCCTTCTAGTGATACCTCAGGGCACATTTATTTCAATCATGCCTGCATAGTTCATAGTTTTGAGTCATTGTCTAGCATCCACAATACTTCTTCTAACTATTAGAGTGTAAGTGGATGCAATACCACTACGTGATGGTATTTAGAGCTCTACTTATATAAGGTAGATGACTTCCTCAAATATACTTTTATTTTTTTCTTCCCTCATCTTCCTTCTTTATGAATACATCTCTACAAATCCAGGCTGAAATTACAGATAAAAGAAGGATAATTATTTTCATAAGAAAAATGTTTCTCAGCATCTTTGGTCCATGTGCATTTGTGTCAGAAATTTTAAATGTTATGAATGACAGGAAAGGAGAAACAGAGTCCAACAGAATGAATGTTAGATGCTACCCAGACAGGAAACTAATATGAAATCTTTAATTTTATTGTGATAACAATGTAAGTTAATGAAAAGAATGATCATCATAATAAAAATTAATTGGGGCTACTTTATAAGATATAAGCATAACACAAAAATGGCTTAACACATCTGAAGATTTATCATATAGGGTAAAAGTTGGGAAATGAAATATTATTTCAGTGTGTTATGCTTCAGCGAATGTGCTAAATAATGTCACAAAATGGAGAAATTTAACATACAAATTAAATGTATAAATTATAATTATATAATATGATTGACTCACTCATTGGACCCAGAGGTTCTATTAGGTAAAAAGAAGATATTCTAAGTCTTTCTCTATTCAGTATATGTAATGAATATAAACCAGGTTGAATTGTACTTTTATTCATACAAAATGTTTATAAAATGTATTTTGCAAGTATTTATGACACTGTAGGACAGGAAAGTTATACATAGTCTATTGATAGAGGAGCCCTCACTTACTGCCACTGTAAAAGGCAGCAGGACGATAGCCTTCCTGTTTTTTGATCAGAAGGCAGGTATCTTTTGTCTTGTTCTGACTTCTTTGATTTTTGTTTTTCTCCTCTAATGAGAAGAGGTAGGGGAAGAACAGAGATTGGTAAGGGGAAAGAATTATTTGGAAATATAGTAACCCCAATATTCCCTTGCTTTACAAATGGAGTGAGATAGTGAATCACTTGTTCATACACTCGTAAGGATTACCTGGCCTCATTTAGCATAAGCAATTTACACTTGCATAGTTAGCTACCAAAAGCTATCATTAAACTTTAAAAGTTAGCAAGTATACATATCTTTATTCATTGAAGGATAATCATTTTATTTTAAAGTAAAAGATACATGAGTCTTAAATTTGTTGGTTATAAAAGCCAACACACGAGAATGGGAAGTAATTGCTAGAAGTAATGATGATGTCAGTGTCTGGAAACTCTAGCTAGCAATGATTTCCATAAAAGGTGTTGCTGAAACAGTCAACCAAGATGGTACGTAAAGCAAAGAACTTACTTTGTTTTGCTTAAATCATCACGTTTGTCTCCCGTGATTATGGAGCCCACGATGACACAGCCTTTGTTTTAAAGGATGAGCATTATGACAAATGCCTTCAAACAAGTCACTTTCCAGGGCCTGTGGCTTAAAGCCCATATCAGAACAGTGGCATGCTAGAGGAGGCTGTGGGAAGTCCACCCCTTCTCACATGACCAGGTGGCTTCATCTCCCTACACTATTAAAGGGGATGTATATATATAATCCAATGGAAATCATGGAAACCATCTCTGCCAGAGGCTGCTCTCGGAGAAGCTTGTTAAGTTATGCTTTCTTCCCTCGCAATGAGGCAGTATCCTCCCAACCCAGAAATCTATTATTACCGGACTTTAAGATTTGGTGAATTAGAAGCTTGATTAGACCCATGCAGCATTTATATATATGGCATTTATTGATAAAGATGGGATAATTTAAAGAATATGCTTCAAAGCCCCTACTGAACTTCTGACTGAAATAAAAGTCACACCTGGGCTACACAGGACCAATGTATCATCCTTTGGCAGATGTTAGATGATGTATTATTCTGAAATTGTAAAGTACCATTCCTCTGTATTGGGACTCCCCTGTCTATGGTGCCTTAGAAACTGAAGTGACTGTGAAAAAGTACACATTTTAAGAAACTAAACCTTGTATATCAACCATCCCAACACCACATCTGTTCAAGGCTTCACAATTCCCGAGGAATAAGAGCAATTGGAAGAGACTATTGAAGTGAATTACAGAAGAAGTCGTTACAATGTACAAATCTTGCTAGCATTCCTAGGATAATCTGCTTATTACTGTCATATGTATCCCATTGTCAACTACAATCATATAGATGTATCTTGGCCTTGAGAGAAAGAGAAAGAGGCAGTGTGGATGAATGGATATTTTATATTCCTCTTTGTGGTTGTAAGGAATCCTGTTTTTTTTCTCAACAATTAACTGTCTATAATTCAGGGAAAACAATGAATATGCTCAAAAATTTCTTAAATAAGGGTGAGAAAAAGGGGACGTTGTCAGAATAAAGGCACTGATAGATGCCTGTTCATCCATATCATTAATTTAACACATTGATTGACTGTGC